>VUQI01019312.1:11877-32122 GCA_015106735.1 Paratilapia polleni | reverse complement strand
GTCATTAGCTATTATTAACTCTGTCTCTCTCCTATAGGTGTGCCTTTTTGTCCTGTCTCCCTCTGCTCTCTTCTGTTTCCCCTCATCCCCAACCGGTCGCGGCAGATGGCTGCCCCTCCCTGAGCCTGGTTCTGCCGGAGGTTTCTTCCTGTTAAAAGGGAGTTTTTCCTTCCCACTGTTGCCAAGTGCTTGCTCATAGGGGGTCGTCTGATTGTTGGGGTTTCCTGTCTTTTCTGTCTAATATTGTAGGGTCTTTACCCTAAAATATAAAGCGCCTTGAGGCGACTGTTGTTGTGATTTGGCGCTGTACAAATAAAATTGAATTGAATTGAATTGAATTGAATCTTAACTGAGAGACTGAGACGCAGACTTGACATGTTGTGGCATTTTAATCTGGAAAGGTTCAGAGCTTCTGCTAAATGGTCAGGATGTCAACTTGCAGCCTGGCCTCTTCTGGTGGAGTTTACATGTTCTCCTCTACCTGCTCTGCGTGAGTCTCCTCCCACTCCGGGTTTCTCCCACAGTCCAAAGACATGCATGTTAGATTAAGTGGGTGATTCTACTTGGCCATAGGTATGAACATGAGTGTGTGGTTGCCTGAATCTCTCTGTTAGCCCTATGATGGACAGAAAACACTAAGTTCAAAAAGTTGATAAGAAAATTAATAGATGGATCACATAATTTTTAACAAAAGTTATGTGCAGAGTTTTGAATGATTGAATTTGTTGGCAGTGGTCAGCTCTTGTCAGCCACTATCTCAGTTCTGAGTTAACCTGGTTTGACTGTCTAAGCTTAAAGCAGGTCATTTAAGTCAAACTCAACCTAGACATCCCGTGTGTTTGGCGTGGATAATACGGATATACCGAGGACGTTGCTTGCTCATGTTAGTAACTTGTAAATCACAAGGTATCTGTAAAGCGCCCCCTGTTTTATCACTTATTCAACTCAAAAAGGCACCAGACTTAAAGTCACTGAAGATGCCTGGAACCTTTTAATCACCTCAAATCAAATGAGAAGTAGTTTCATTTTGTACTCTCTGACTTTTTTGGCAAACAGATAAGTCTCTCCTGTTGGCCATAAGAAAGAATGCAGGTTTAAGGCAGTCCACACCGGCCTCTCTTTTCAGACATGGAGGCTGCATCCATCTTTCATATGTTTATCACAAGGTGAAGTCACACCAATCATAGTCCATGTTTGTCCTCGGCTTTGACCACTTTCTGTTTTATTCTGTAATCTTTAATCTGAACACAGAGTTTTTTTTCTGGAGTATCAGGAACTTCCTATTGTCCTAGGATTATTTGGGCCACAGGCTTCATACTCCTAGCTGCCGTAGCCCTTTGTGTCTAATGTTTCTTGAGCTCTGGCAAGTCAGTCATTTCTGGTCAAAAAAGAGACACATCCCCTTGGTTTGCCAGTGTGGATGTGTCATAGCAAACAACAGATTGAACAAGTATACTGCTGTTTGATGTCTTTTTGGAGGGGCTTGGATGTGACTGATGTTTATTTATACGTAAGGAAGTCCAGCACCCCAGCTTTAACCAAAGAATCAAAACTGACAAAGACGATCAGAGCAATAGACTGTTCATTATCTACAGCTTTCACATGCTCTTAGCAGATCTGAAGAAATAACGTTAAACACAGTCATCGGATGTGTCTTGCCTCAATACACCTTGGAAGTCATAGTTAATATTTTCAGGTATAACTTACTGACAATGATGATATGTACACCGATCCATATGCTATCGGAATACGTGATTTTTCTCATAAGTCTTGGCAACGTAGACATACACGGCTACTTTTAAAAATGGGGATTTTCCACTTTTGTTTTGAAAAATATCTCTGTCCACATGAAAATGCGAAAAACAATGTCAAGAGCGTGCCAAAGCAACAGGTGGCAATATAACCATAACCGTGTAGAAATGCTGGCCAATCACAAGCCTGCAAACGTTAACACTGCACACAGTCTGACCTCAAAAACGCAGTGCCCAGTATAGCTCCTCCCTGTTTGAAACTGCATAGCAGTGTAACTAACACAGTTATGCTTGATTTATAGTACTGCATTCAATCTGCTGCGTAGCCCTATACCCTACGCCATACCTTGACACGCACCCCTCCAAAAATGTTACTACACATCACACCAATGCAGACCTCAACAACTGTGATAGGTCTGTCTTGTAGTAATATGCAATACTGCAAAAAGCGCAGTATACTGGTTAGCGCAAGGATCATGCCTTTGTGAAACAAAATGTAACGGGCTGTAATTGCATTTAGTGTGCCCATTATTCTAATGCAATAGCTAGTATTCTGCCAGTGTAGACCTAGGCTGCTTTTGTTGTTGTCACAGCTCTGACGCTACATGTATAGACTCAGTGGTTCTAAATTGTTGTTTAACATTTATCAGCTCCAAGTTCAAAATGATCAGCTGAGTTTCACTTGTAAAGATGGAGCAATGCAGACAGACCAGCTCACAAGTATAAATGTTGCAAACAACATCACCTACTATCACAGCGATTCAATGCAGTACTACAAATGAAGCTTTACTTCTGCTATTGTGTCAGATCTGTGACCACCTAATTACTAACATGCATCTTTTATCCCCAAACACCCTGTAAATTGATTTGATTTAGTTCATTCTTCCTGATAAAAATGTAATTCCATATATCTTGAAATGTATGTTTGTATAGTAAACTGTACTTAGAGTTAATGAACTGCAGATATATATTACATGAATCCTGTCAATCTCAAACACTGTAAGCTTAAACTGCTTGTCATTTCAAAGGGAGCAGGCTATCACCCAAGAACCTTGCAGACATCACTGAAGTGTATTGTAATTACTCTGTCAGCTCTCTTTGAGCAGCATGGCTTCATCTAACATGTACACCATCCTGAGTGATTCCAATATGGATGAGGACCTCAGGGCTTCAACAGTTTTTGTTGTGGGGATATGTGGATTAATGGCTCAACAGCTTGTCCTTCCTTAATGAAATCCTTGTACTTTACTCTTTTGCCCTTTTCAGGAAAATGGTTTCTTGGCAGTGCATAAATTTGGCACCCTGTCTTCAAGCTCCTGAGCATCTAATAAAATTATTTGACCTCCTGAGCTATGGTTCATTTAGAAAAATGTGATGTTAGACTACTGAAATTCCAAGTTGACTGGACTCAGAATATCACATTAAGGATGAAACTATTAGTGGATGGATGTTCATAAGCGCAAAAGGCAAAATTTTGATACCACTGTGGTACCTCCCAACATTGGTATGTGTTAATTTTTGCATTAAATCATAATGAGCATATTGCCATAGCCTGAGGTAAAGATAATTTAGTCTTTCATCTCTCCTGAGCTGCACTTCTGCACTAATGCACTTTCCTCCTTTTCCATTTTGGCATTTTTTTTTCTTATGATGTAACTATGTGGCTCTAAAGTGCAACGCTTTGAAACATTTTAACCCCTGGAGCTGGTCCATCACTTCCACATAAGCACATGCTCATTAATCTGTGCAAGCAGCTGGAAAACAAAGTGGCAGCTGCAACCTGCTTGAAACTACTTGAACATCTGCTCCAAAACTTGCCTACCTCATTCAAAAGTGGACTGTGGACACATCCTGCTGCATTAACTGATACCATCACACAAGCTTCCCATCAGACAGCATGCATGGACAGTCATTCACTCTCTGATAAGCAATTTTGACAATTCATTGTTTAAGCCAACGGTTCCCCAACCTGTTGGTAGTGCCCCCCACAAAAAGCCAAAGTGTAATCTGACAAGTTAAAAAATTATCAGTATTTGAAAGCAGAATAAACATGTTTCTAAAGTTTTGTTTTTTTTTACATTTCCTGTAGTGTTTGCCTTTATGTTGCTATTACTAGATAAATTTCTTTGTTTCAGACCTTTTAAAGATTATCCACATTAAAGCTGGCCACAGATCATAGACATGCAACCACTGACAGAGCATCGTAAGTAGCTATGGCTTTAAGGGATCAAAAGCTATTAAGAGGTTGAAGACCACTGACTTAAGCCTTTTTTAAGACAAGAAACATTCTTCACATTCACATTTGCTGCATGGGTTTATCTTATGTAACAGCAGTAAATTAGATTTCAGTGAATCAGGAAATATCACAAGAATAATAATAAAGTTAATGATGCAGTGCCATTTAGCTGGTTCAGTTTCAGGGTCCTAATGTAATGTTATAAGTAAGGCCTGTTCGTGTGGTTTTCTACCATGACGAATGAACATGCCTGCTGTGAGAAAGCCATCTTGCTGACAAAAATAACTCTTAGTTGTGGGGCATATTTAATTAATTTAAATAAATATTAGTACAAGAGTTTGAAATGCAAAATATACCATTTCATGAATAATCAATGACCATTATAAATCAGTACCTATAGAGCTTAGTATATGAGATGCATTAATATTATAAATTATTCATGTACCTACAGATTTGCAAAAATATGTCCGCCAGCACTCAGCCTCTTATGTACACACACCTGGAACTGCAAACCACTGAGCAGGTCCTGTAAAGACATCTTGCTCATAGACACCTGTGCAGGACTTGCTGGACACACATTTTTACCCAAAAAACACTCTCAATTTGTCAGCAAATAGAATAAAATATTAGAATCTAATAATATAATTAATATAATATTCTGCACTCGCAGAACTGTCCTGGTTGTGTTTAACTCAGAGAGAGACATCATCACACAAGCCCTCTGAAAACCACAGAAACAAGGATATAAATCACTGCGACTGGCTCGGACACACTAATGATGATCCTGTATGATGTAGCGCACAATGCACTTTTAAGCTCAAGTGCGTTAGTAGAAAATAAACATTTACGCATTAAAATGCTGAGATATGAAAACAGAAGCAGCGGGCACAAACTTCAATCCAGAGATGAACATTAACAGTGAAAAGTGGCTCAAATGAACAATTCTCAAGTTTCGTAGAAAACTGTCAGCCTAATCTCCATTCTTAAAGCAACAGAAGCGCCTGAGTTGAACAACTTTTATTTACGCAACAATTAAAGAAAAGCAAATGCACCACCTTCCTTTACGTTATGAATCCAGATGTTGAAACTGCTATCATCAACTCCTGCCAGTAGCTGACTCATACTCATACTTACATCTCTGATTGCGACGCCTGCCTTTGTACATGGTCATGACGAACATGGAAACAAAACGAGTGATGCTGCGCTGTGGCCGAGCCGACTTTGCCTCCTCTTTCTCCTAAAAGCAGACCGACTGCCGGAGCACTTCCAGCTCCCGAGTCTGAGCAGAGCAGAGCCGCTCCGGACCGTACCATTAATCCATCTATTCCAGGGGGAGCCATCGACTCAAATGCTCCACTCAGCTCCAACAGCAGGAGCACGGGGCGGAAAATATCCTGCTTTCATATCTTTGCACGGTTCACTTGCTGAGAATTACAAGACGCATTAATAATTATGATTCTCTGTGGATGGCAGAAAAAATACTAACTACTCTCCCCTTTAAAAAGTTTTGCCTAAAAGAAGTTGGCATAAAATCTAGCACTTTTTAAAGTGAAGCCCCTGAAGCAAAGACCTAAACTTATTATTAAAGAATCTGCATGACTCCAGTAGTTTAGTTTTCCATCATTTTATACATTTCCCCCATGGCTGTAACCAAAGTTACTCTTTCTTTTCACAAAGTTTTTACCAAATTATGTGGACTTTTCCATTTTTCATTTGTTCTGTAATGTATGAATCTAGATTTTCTTTTCAAAAGAGGAGATACATAATATTTCATCTAGTTGCTAACCAAAATATGTTAAAGTGGACCTATTGTGCCTTGCCTTGCTTTTCCTAATTTTCTGTCACATATAAACAGTTCCAATGCATATTAAACATGGTCAAAGTTTCAAAAATGAGGTCAGTGTATGTGCAACTATTCCCGGTGAGCTAAAAGCTTGTACTCTTTGATCTGCATGATGTCACAGAGAGGACATATCCCTAATATGGTCATCTCAGGCACACAGCAGCCCCACCCACTTGCAGTTCAAACCTTCTGTTTTTGAGGGGCAGCCAATAAGAAGAAAGCTGGCTTAAAGCGAGGGTGTCTGAAAGACAGAGGGTGAAGTGAGGGTCTGCACCAAGCCCCGGTGGTAAAAATAAATTATTTTGAACTATTTTGATAATGCAAAGCTGTTCTAGTAGATTCCAAGGATAACTATATAGAGCTGGAAATGAGGATGATAGGTCCACTTTAATCTAAGACTACTGAATCTAAGCTCTACACACAAATGTGCTTATAAAGTTAAGATAGCAAAGAGCAATACTGTAGTTCTTGTTTAGGTTTCCATTATTCTCAATAAACAGATGATATGATATTAATATGCAGAAATTGTCTGCAAGGGGAAACATTTTTGGAAACTTTCTGGTTTCTGGTTGCAGTCAACCTTTTCTGTGACCTAGAACATTTGAGCAGGCTTTGCTTGCATGCAGGTGAACAGTTTAAGTGGAGCACAAAAGAGAGATGGCATTTGCTCAAATAAATCAGATAACCTTCAACTACAGTCTCAAAATGATTTCACTTTTTTAGTTGTTTACATTTTTCTGCATTTCTAAACAATGACCGGCAGACAGAAACAGAAAATTTTGGCCTGGATATCTGCTGCCTGCACAGAAAAGTTGACCTTTGCCCAGACTGACCTAGATTGGGTCATCAAAAGAGAAATGAGACTATATCAAACATAAAACTGTAGGCTGTAAAACCAAGACAAAAAGCTGAAAGATGCTAAAATGACAAACCGCGTGCTTATCTCTGTGAGTCTGCAGCGGAGAGCGACTCCTTTCTTTTTATACAAGTCATTTGTAATTTCAAACAACAAAGATGTGGACACTGAGTTTTGAATGGATGCACTACATGTATGCACACACGTCTATATACAGTACACTCCACATATAGACTTCTGCCCTGTGTCAACACCAGCCCAGTCATGGATAAGCTAATAAGTACACAGACACATGTTTAATCATATGCACACAGTCTGGTATGTCTAACACTAGCACGTTTATTTTACCCTGTATTTTCATTGTATGTATTCAACTGTAAAAACTGTAAAGATGTTTTATTCAGTTCCATGATGCTTTATTGGCACGATTTAATGTGAATACATGCAAGCCTAAAAAAGCAGTTCTTTCTATTAAACACATACAAAGTTCAGGGACAATTCAGCAAACATTTTTAGCAGATTACAGGGAAACAAATCTACTAACGAAGGTCACAAATGAATGATTCATTTGATATTCAAGGTGCTTAAAAAGTGTCCTGATATTTCTGCCCTTTAAAGCCACAGAAAACTTCTCTTTGACCTCACTAGTCAAACAGCATGCTTTCATAAAAGCAAATCAGCTTCCCATTGTCACTGTCTCTCATTCATCAATCAGGGTTTTAAATTCATTTTAAAGTGGATGGGTTGTGGACTTAACAGACAGATTTAAAAAAGCAGAGTGTCTGAAGGAGCCGACTGAGCCGACTCCCCAGCTGTTACAGCTCTTAGGCTTGAGTGAAGATGAAGCCTTGTAATTGTAATACCTAATTACACTGACATGGGGTTTGCAGCTGCCTCTCACACAGCCTGAAGTCTTAATTGTTTCTTTGTTCTCGCTAAGAAAAGACAAGAAACTAAAAGCTCATGAAGAACAGAAGCTGAGTGAGGCGATTCATGGCTTCAAGTCACTGATATCAAACTCCAATGTCATCGGCTATGGTCTCAATTTGACATCTCCTAAGGAATAGTAAAAAATACAGCTGTGTGATTTAAGTGGTAAAAATGCTGCATCACAACAACACATAATCTATATACTTGTGTTTTGGCATATATTCAAAAAGGTTCCCTGAGGCTAATTTTGAAATTGAGCAGTAGGAGAAGAACTTTGCAAAAAATGTCTTATTGTGGCATTTAATGATTCATAAATGTAAAAATGTAATTGGATATTCAGTGCAGGATCCATGCAGCCTTTCCCTCGTTGACTACAAATGAATAAAACATGATGAGGGACAACATGAGATGTCCCAGTTTTGGTCTCAGTGCTATTCTCTCAGCACCATCTAGTGTTCATGCAGATGGGAAAGTCATGAATGCATCAGCAAAGAGGCCAACAAACTGCTGATACTGGAAGGGAAACAGAGTAACTTTTAAACTAAAATTTATGAATTAATATATCAAGGTGGCAGTGGTTTGCACTGCTGCCTCACAGCAAGAAGGACCTGGGTTTTAATTTACTGGCTGGGGGCCTTCTGTGTGAAGATTGCATGTTCTCCCTCTGCTTGTATGGGTTCTCTCTGGGTACTCCAGCTTCCTCCCAAACACATGCACGTTAGGTTAACTGGTGATTCTAAGTTGGCCGTAGGTGTGAATGTGAGCGTGAATGACTGTCTGTCACTTTGTGTTCACTCTGTGATTGACCTATCCAGAGTGTACCCCACCTTTGAGTACACAGAAACTGAGTAGAAAAGCGCTATATAAGTACCAGTCCATTTACTTTTGCCCTATCACAGCTGGGATAGGCTCCAGCCCCCCGCCGCAACCCTGAATTGGAAAAGCAGAAGACAAAGGATGGATGGACATAAATATCAAATTAACAAAAACCTGGCATCTAATCAGCCATCTTTATTGGTGGGATTGTTGCAAAGCAGCAATCCCAGTATATGCTATTTTTGTATTGATTTTATGCCATTATTGTTGTGTGTTGCGACATTTGTTTTCCTTAGTTTTTACTCTTGTGAAGCCCTTCAAAAAGTACCCTACAAATACATCAATCTTAAGCCAAAGCAGTCTCAAAGAAATGTTTTTCTTTGTGGTGTTATATTTCACATTTTTAGGTTGGAGTTTCAACAGACAGACCTGCAAACAAATAGCTAACTATCACTCTGTTACTCTAAAGGATATCACCTTTACCTGTCTCTTCTCACAATTAAACCCCTGAGAATTCCATGGATTTAATATAAGGTGCTGCAGTATCTATTTTAACCACAGAGAGGCACTCAAACACTGCAAGATAGCAATCACCCATGAATGCTCAGACACACTATAAACCTAAGCAGATATGATCACACAAGCACTGATTATGAAAAATGAACGTGGAAATATCAGTACATCTGTGTCCAGATTTTATCCACAGAGGCAGAAATTAGAAGGAGGAAAGCTGAGTCAGTAAAACAGAAATGAAACCCTCCCCTATACCCAGCAGACATCTTCATCAGGATCTAAGTGGCTGTTGCCAGAAGAAGACCACCTCAGTGAGATTGAATGCCGCTTTTATTCACATGTAACACTTAAAGTCATTGTGTTGGCAATCCAGTCATGTCTGAAGAAATTAAAGTGAGTAAAGCAAGCACTTCAGTATCTCATGGCTATTAAATCTACTCAAGCATGGGGTGTTGTGGTACCTCAGTGGGCTGAGCTCCTCGCTGCAGGATATACAGGTTTGATTCTGACCTTGTGACATTCCTGTCACATATCATACCTTCACAGAGCTGCCTCTCCTGTCATGCTTCACTGAATGTAATTTAATAAAAAAAGGAAAGTGTTAAGGAAAATATCAAGCATTAATATCTCAGGCAGGCTGCAGACACCTCAGGAGCCTAATCAAATATAAAGTTCATGTTTAAAAGATAAGGCATTTAGGGTTAAATTTCTCAGGGACATCAGAATAAAGGCAGAAGAGATTATTTCCAGTGCAGAGGGAGACATTACTTTAGGCAACTCCAGAACACCTCAGACACTTACTGTAGTGCATTGTTAATATACTGGATTTACTGTGTGTGTGTGTGTGTGTGTGTGTGTGTGTGTGTGTGTGTGTGTGTGTGTGTGCCCACAGATGCTCAGACTATGAAGAGCAGCCAGTGGAGCTGCAGCATGGTACGTTAAGCAAAGTCATATTTCACTTTGGCTGCTGTATGTGGCTCAGAAGACGTGTTGACCTGAGATCTTCTCAGCTAGACACTCTTACTATATCCTCACTTTTCTGTGTGTTTCTCAGAAAGTACAACTGTGTCAGCATGCATAACAATGACAGGAACTTCCTTCAGTGGAGCAGACGGGACATGTGGTGTGGTTTTGTGCTGACGGTAATGTGAATATTTGTTGCGGCAGCATAAAACACAGTGGTATTTATGACTATGACAATTTTTCTTGTCACTAGCTGGGTCCTATGAATGCATGCCCTCAATCATGGACAGCTTTTATTAGTGATCTTTTTAAATACCAAGTTTCTGGACTACATTTAGAGTTTAAAAAACTGATTTACAGGGTTTTTTTTTTTATTTTTTTTAATATAACTTATCCACCAGGATACTGAAGTTAGGGGCTTGGCTGGTTTGACAGACAGGTGTCCCAACGCATGCAGTTGTAGCTGATCAGCCACAGAACTGAAACGCTCCACCATGTTTGCACTGTTGATGTCTTTTAAAGCATTTTTATGAATAATCTGACAAATAGTACAGCTTGCTCTGTGGTACATCCCAGCTTCAAATTAGATGAGTGACATTTTTGTATTTTATTAGCCTGTTATTAATCACTAATTAGTATAGTGTATTTATGGATCGGGCTTGCTAACCAAGCTTGTCAGCTTTAGCCAATAATTCTTGTCCAAGTATGGCAACTTCTGGCTCCAAAAAACTAACATGATGTCCCGGTGGCTACTTCCATCTTTTATATACAGTGTTTGCTGAAAGCTGTTTAAAACAGTCAGCCAGGCTCTAAGCTGGAGCCAGCAGCCACTTAGTTTAACTTAGAATAGTTGAAATTCTCCTATTTCTAAAGTAGACCTGTGGACAGTGTGTAGGTTTGTTTTGTTTTGTTGTTTTTAGCTATTTCAATAATACACACACACACAGAAATGCAAAAGCAGCAAACTGTGGTTTCGTTATTTTATATCTTTTCTCATAGCGGTCAAGAAAATTGGCTTCCTAGAGACACAGCTGGTTTGCCTGATAACCTGACAGCTAGCAAGAAATATAAACAGGTTTCATTACTGAGCTTAAAGGTGCAGATGACAAATATAATGTCCTGTAAAAACACAGGAGGCATTGTGATACTTTCATATTTTGTCTGATACTGAACTGATGCTACTCTTTGCTGCCCGCCCCTGAAATTTCCTCATAGTCTTCACTGAGTCTGAACAAACATGGATGTACACTGCAGCTTGACTTGATCAGAAGCCAGTAGTTGTAGCTTTTATATCTTTGGGCTTTTTTTCTAAAATAGCTATGATACTTTACCATGGAATTGTTGTTTCAATAAAGCTGATCATAGCTGGGAAAAAAACATTATCTTTGCCAAAGTAATCAAAGTGCTTTTTTGCCAGTATAACTGAAAGTAAGCACACCTGAAATGTCTCTAATATTGGCTCTGCCTGAGGCAACAATCCACTGTGGATTGTAAAGGCTTAAAGCAAAGGTTAGGAAGGATTTTATTCGTGTTATTTGGGTGGTTGTTGGTCACTGAATTTCAGCTATTCTTGTATTTTCACCTGACTTTGGTGAGCTCCATTATTCACTTTTAACTAATTCTTTTTAGTGTGTTACTTTGTGATTGATTAAGTACAGTCCTCTGAAAAAAGAAAGTTTTCACAAGACTCTATACAGTCCTGTGAAATTTTAAGTACACCCTTACTGCTTCCATAGGAATTAATAAGGTAAGTGGTGATTATCAGGTGTTGCTAATCAAATGCACTTAATTAACTGATCATCAGCAAGTGTGACCACCTCTATAAAAGCAGAGGTTTTGGCAGTTTGCTGGTCTCGAGCATTCAGGTGTTAACACAATGCCACAATCTTCCCAGCAAATTCTGCCAAGATTAGACCATGAAATGCACAGAGAAATTGCAAAAATATTTCATCTCAAACTCTACAGGCCTCAGTTAGCACGTTAAATGTTAAAGTTCATGACAGTACAATTAGAAAAAAGACTGAACAAGTATGGCTTGTTTGGAAGGGTTGCCAAGAGAAAGCCTCTTCTTGGCAGCACGACTTAGGTTTGTAGAGTTGCATCTGAACAAACCACAAGACTTCTGGAACAATGTCCTTTGGACCGATGAGATCAAAGTGGAGATGTTTGGCCATAATGCACAGCACCATGTTTGGAGAAAACAAAACACAGCGTATCAGCACAAACACCTCAAACCAAGGGTGAAGCATTTGTGTAGCAGAGGGGTGATGATTTTGGCTTGTTCTGCAACCACAGGACCTGGGCGCCTTGCAGTTATTGAGTCAACCATACCAAAGCATATCAAAGTATTCTAGAGTCAAAAGTGGGGCCATCTGTCCAAAGGTTAAAGTTTGGCTGAAACTGGGTCATGCAACAGGACAATGATCCCAACCACAGCAGCAAGTCTACAACAGAATGGCGGAAAAAGGAAAGAATCAAGTCATTGTAATGGCCCAGTCAAAGTCCAGACCTCAACTGAAGAGAAATGGTGTGTCGGGACCTAAAGAGCTGTGAATAATTGAATGCCTGCAAACCTCAATGAATTGAAACAACACTGTAAAGAAGAGTAGGCCAAAATTCCTCCACAACAATGTGAGAGACTAATAAAGTCACACAGAAAATGATTATTTCAAGTTATTGCAGCTAAAGGTGGTTCTACAAGCTTTGAATCATGGGATGTACTTAGTTTTCACAGGACTGTAAATGATACAGTCTTGTAGAAGTACAGTTTTTGGACAAATTGAAGGTCAAAACCAGAAAGTTGGTAATTAAATTGTGATGGACTGGTAGATTGGGTAGTTACAGTTGGTCTTTTCCGGATAGCTTTGACTCTGGATTCATACTGATGTTACTGAGTTCTCAGATTTCAGCAGATGACTTGGTGAGTACAATAATCATGTCATGTAAATTATAGTCAAAAACACCGATGTTGTTAAAAAACTGAATTAATTTTCATCACTGGCTCAGGCTGATCACTTGAATGACAGTTTCACTAAAGGCACCAGTCATATAGTTACAATAATACCATAATAGCTCTTGAGTCATGTAATTATATATAATCCCTGTGAACCTTGCAGTTTTACCACTGCCACATGTAATTTCATGGCCAGAAATGCATGAAACTGGGCAAATATAAGGTGGAATTACAGATGTGACCCTGCAGCGCTCTTATTCATATTTAATGAGAGAGCAGGGCTTGGGGAGGACTTTTATTCTCCATGGAGGAGGCTGTGAACCAATCAATAAGTAATATAAGGAAGCTTTAGAGGGATCCACTGAATGCCTATGAGGACTGGGCTCTGAATGTTTCCTCTTTGTTAGAATCTGTCTTTCTTTCCTCCCACTTTGTCTTCACTCATCATTTTATCTTTATGTTCAAGCTTGCCTTGTGTCCTTCCTGCAGCATCTCCCTTTTTAACTCTGCTGATTAACTAAAAATGCATTCTGTATCTCAGAAACTTCACAGAGGCCATACTTGGATTTATTAAATTATTTCTTAGTTTTTACAGATCAAATATAAGACTAACTACCAGATATAGCACAGGACTTTTGACCATGAACAGTAAGGGCCAAATGGCAGCTCAAGGTCTTCAGACAATATTGATTAAAAATAAGAGTACATCATTAGTATACTGTGCAGGCTCCATGAGTTTGAAACATAGTGTTCGAAGATTTTTACACTGACTAAATAGATCATTTTTACATCTTAAAGTAAGCTCATTTTGTTTGGGCTTATAAATTAGCTTTTATTATTGGTGTTCATTTTTATTTTATTTAAAAAGGGACAATGCACTTAAGTCTACTAGTACATCTCAAAAAATTGAAATATCTGGATTTTTATTTTTCATAATTAATTAATAATAATTTGATGATTATGTCTTATAGCTCATGAAAATCAGAAATCAAGTATCTCAAATTATTTGAATATTTCTTAAGATCAATCAAAAAAGGATTTACAATACAGAAATGTGCAACTTCTGAAAAGTATGTTTATTTCTACACTCAATACTTGGTTGAGACTCCTTTACCGCAAAATCCTGCATCAGCACCACATGGAGGCGATCAGCTTGTGGCTCTGCTGAGGTGTTATTGAAGCTCAGGTTGCTTTGATGGTGGCCTTCAGCTCATCTGCATTTTTGGGTCAGGTGTTTCTCATCTTCCTCTTGACAATACCCCATAGATTCTCCATTTGGTTCAGGTCAGGTGAGCTGGCTGGCCAATCCAGCACAATAACAACATGGTCAGCAAACCATTTGGTAGTAGTTTTGACACTGTGGACAGCTGCTAGGTCCTGCTGGAAAAAGAAATAAGCATCTCCATAAAGCTTGTCAGCAGATGGAAGCACGAAGTGCTCTAAAATCTCCAGGTAAGATGCCTGTGCTGACTTTGGACTTGATAAAACACAGTGGACCAACCACCACCAACACCAGCAGATATCAGGGCACCCCAAATCATCACAGACTGCAGAAACTTCACACTGGACTTCAAACACCTTGGATTCTGTGCTTCTCCACTCTTCCTCCAGTCTTCAAGACCTTGATTTCCAAATGAAATCCAAATTTTACTTTCACCGGAAAAGATGACTTTGTACCTCCAGTTCTTTTTCTCCTCAGCCCAGGTAAGACACTTCTGACACTGTCTCTGGTTGAGGAGTTGCTTGATATTAGGATTGCAACAGTTGTAGCTTTTTTCCTGAAGACGTCTGTGCGTTGCTGCTCTTGATGCAATGACACCAGACTCAGTCCACTCCTGGTGAAGCTCTCCCAAGTTCTTGAATCAACTTTTCTGGACTATCCTCTCAAGGCTGCAATTATCCCTGTTGCCTACAACGCGTTTCCATTAATATGTTTCCATATAGCACTCTGCAAACAGCCAGGATTTTCAGCAATGACCTTCTGTGGTTTACCTTCCTTGTGGAGGATGTCAACGATCTGGACAACTGTCAGCTGTCTTCCTCATGACTGTGGTTGCGTGTACAAGAGATAACACAGTATTTATACTAACATTTATATTAACAGTAATTTACTCAAACTCAGAATGAAATATTCTAATAATCTGAGATAGTCGATTTCAGATTTTCAAGACCCATAATTATCAAAATTAAAGCAAAAAAAAAAGGCTTGAAATATTTCACTTTATTTTTTGAGATGCACTAGTATAATGCAAAAGTGCCAGATTTTGCTATACAGGCTAATTTTCATCTGCAGTCTCTGGCAGGTTGATGGCATGTATAAAGATTTTTAAAAAATTAAATTATGAAAGCATGTTTGTATGAACTTCTATTATTGTTTCTATCACTTTTTCAACAAATCTATTTTATTTTTATTTGATTTTTTTTAATCTATTTTGATTTCACTGTCTGTCCATTTTAATAAAGCTCTGTAAAATGCTGCAGAAAAAGGCTACTATTATATGAGAAATGAGTTTTGTTTTACTTGCCTGAATTTGCATATGAAACATGTAGGTGGTTCAGTGTTGCTTTTACAGCCTGTAAATTACAGTGTAGTTATTCATTCTCAGTATATACTGGAGATGTCATGGTCTGTGGGTTTTTTTGATGGGCCATTTTTGGGCTTTTCTGGTTACTCCTTTTTTTTGAGAGTTTTTAGTTTGCTTTTCATTTTTATTTTTGAGCTCTAGTTTTGATTACTATTTGGCTGAGTTTCAGTATTGTTTTGTTTCTATGATTATTCTAGCATTCTGAGTTCTGTTTTAGAATAATAATTATGGGTTAAGCAGTCTTAGAGTTTGATATTTGATTCTTTGTTTTTCAGTTGATTGTAGCCTCCCCTGTGTTTCTCTGTTAGTGTCTTGTCTCTGTATTTAGTTAGTTACTTCCTGTTTTATTTTGTTACTCCTCTGTCTCATGTGTCTTGCATTTAGTTTAACTTCCTCTGTCAACGTCTTGATTGGTTTCAGCTGTTTCTCGTTATCCTTATGTTTCCACTTTCGCTGATTACCTCCTGTGTCTATTTAAAGCCTCAGTGGCTTTTGTTTCTTGTTGAGTCATACTGTGTCTACTGCCTCTATCTGCCTTGTGTGGTCCCAGCCTGTATTTTGGATTCTGTTTATTTCTCCCTTGTGGACTTTGCACCAGGCTCAATTAAAGGCTTGCCTCTTGTTTAAATTAAGTCTGTCTCTGTGGTCTGCATTGGGGTCCCTTTTCCTGCAATTTCATGACAGGAGATTTATACCACAACAAATTCAAAGTTAAAGAGAAAAAAATGGAATCAACAACCATTTAACAAATTTGTATTTAAGATGGACATAAAGTAAAAACATTCTAGGATACTCAAGAAAAATGATAACATAAGTAGTGCTATCCTTTTTTTGTTGTTGTTTTGTTTGTTTTTGTTGTGTACTACTATGGCTGTAGCTAAAAATAACTATAAACCAAACCAGTTTATGTGCAGTATACCCCTATAAAATACTTAACAAGAAAGTCCTTCATTCCAAGTCACAGCAGATGGAACCAAAATAGACTTTAAAGCTCAAATGTACTGTTCTGTATGTAATGTCATGTACAATTGACCTCTTTAGAGTTTTATTGTAATTATTGATGCATTATTGAGCAGTACATGAGCCCTGCAGCAGATTAAGTTGGAGCAAATTTTAACAACTTTACTGTATATATAAAATTTGTTTCATGATGGATTACTGAATAGGACTGCCAAGCACAGAGCCAGATCTCATGGAGCCCTTTGCTCAGAGCCACTGTAAGACATGATTGGTAACTTCTCCTGTTGGGCAGTCAATCAAACAACAAAGAGCCCATAAAGAGGCATATATTGACTACTAAGAGGCATAGAACAGCTAAAAAAGACAAAACAGATTAAAAACCATCAGCTTCAAAGAGACACAAAATGTTTGCAGTCAAAGCAACAAAAAAAAAGCAGAGACAAAAATGAACCAGCAGCAGCCTTTCAGTCTGGTTTTGCTGTTGTATAGTAGGGATGCGGGACATTCAGATGCCAATGACCAGAAGTCTATTCTTTCATAATCAGATCTGCAAACAACAATAGCAGCTTTAGCTCAGAAATAAATGTAGTAAAGTGTATTGACAGAATGTAGTAGATTTACTGCATATCAAAACACTTATACACAAGTACCTCAAAATTGCAAATTACAGTGCCAGAATAAATAGTGATAGTTCATTTCCTGTTACGTATTTTTGGGATCCATCTGATAATTAAAAGTGATCATTCTTGAGCCACCTTTTATTTCTTTATATTTTGCCAAGGAGCCAGACTTTCTTGTAATTTTCTTAAAGACTTATTGAGCAATAACTCTCCAGGCTTTCTGAAGGTCTTTCAAACTTTTTCTTTGGACATTGGCTGCTTTTTCACTCAATGTCAGTCCAGTCCTTGTGCCTGATCATTTTCAGAGGAATGTTTTTTGTTTGTTTTTTAACCCATTTAACTCTGACCTGTGAATCCTTCAAGCATAAAAAGGTACCTAACTCAAGGGATGAACCAGTGTTGTGTCTACGCATAAAAGAGACGTAGCACAAAGAACCAGTTTTAAATTGCATCTTTAGGCACTTTGATACTAGCAGCAATAACAAAAACACATAATTTGTTCCCATTTCTTTAGTTGAATCTATGAAAAATGCCAAAGAGCACAGTTTGACAAGAATAAAATAGTATTTTTGCATCAACAAGGTGATTCCCAAAGAGCTATTAGCTGAAAACTTGGCATATCTCAGCATGGTGTGCAGTGCGTAACTTACTGGAGGACAAAAAAAGTGTCAGGTCTAAAAATCTATCTAAAACAAATAAACAGTACCTGAAAGTCATGTCCTTAAGAAATAGGAAAAAAGACCTGACAGGATCTGAGAGATGCATCTGGCCCTTCAGTTGATCCATTTACTGTTCACTGAAACCTCATCAGAAATGGTCTCAGTGGAAGGGTGGCTGTCAAGAAGCCATTCTTAAAGCAGGGAAATAAGCAGAAAAGGCTGAGGTATACCAAATTACACGAGAACTGGACTGAAAATCAGTGGCAACAGGTCTTATGGAGTGACGTTTTTTGCTCAAATCACATTCAGTATGTACAGAGGAGGTCAGGAGAGCGGTACAACAGTGACTGTCTACAGCCATCTGTAAAACATGGTGGAGGCTCTGTCATGGTTTGGGGCCTCATTTCATCCAGTGGTGTTGGAGATCTTGTCAAAATTGATGGAATTTTGAATCCAGAAAAGTCCCGTCAGATTTTCATCCACCATGGACCTTCTGGAAAGTGTCTGATTGGCAACAGCTTCATTTTTTAGCATGACAATGATCCCAAACACACTGCCAATCCAGTAAAAACATACCTGGATAGAAAAACACACAGTGGAACACTATCAGTCATGGACTGGCCTCCCCAGAGCCCGGACTTTAACATTATTGAAGCAGTGTGGGATCATCTTGACAGAGAACAGAACAAAAGGCAGCCAACGTCCAAAGAAGAGCTTTGAAAGAGTTCAGGCTGTGTTGAAGAATAAAGGTGGTCATACCAAATATTTCTTCCAAGCTTATTAGAATTGTACAAACTCTGTTTTTTCCCTTATATACTGTATTTCCATGTATGTTTGTACATGTTTCCATAGATTGCTGCACCTATTTCCAATTTTCCTAGAAAAATGTAAAGAAATGAGGGGTGGCTCAAGACTTGTACACAGTACTGTAGATGACAAACTCAAACAGCTTTTACGTCCTGACACAAAGTGAAACTAACTCCAGTTCACTGAAAGTATTTGATCTGTAAACAAAGAGGTTCCTCCTTTTTACACTCTGAGTACAGCATAGTTACCATATGTTCACTGTAGTGTTTGTGGACTGTAATAGAAACTGTAACCAGGTCATGGATTGGAGTATTTGCTTACCTAGTGATTGTCCAGCAATGACCCTGGTGTTCTCCCCAGCCACAGCTGCCCGGGCGTTCCTCTCGCTGGCGTACTGAACAAAGGCATAGCCCTTATGCACCGAGCAGCCCACTATCTTGCCGTATTTGGCAAAGATGGCCTCAATGTCAGCCTTGGTTACCACGGCAGTGTTGAGGTTGCCGATGAAGACGCGAGAGTTGAGGGACCGCGGGTCATTCTTGTTGGTCACGTTGCTGGTCTGGGTCTTACCAGTCATCCTATTCCTGCAGCAATGCCTGCAGGGAGAAACAGTTGAACACTGCTCAGAAAGCCAGGCAGCTTAGACTGCAGAGGTTACACACAGAAAATCAAGCAGCAAGCACCAGTGAGATGTAAACACTGGTCAGATCTGAGAGCATATGTTGTAAATAATTCCTGAGTTTTATTTTGTACAGGCTGAGAAACAAATCCCTGCCTTGTCAAAATAAAAAAGGCTTTCATATTATCCTAAAGGCTTTTCAACCAAATTTCACCCAGTTCAGATTGGCTAGGGGTGCAACTAATAATTTTAAATAAATGAATAATCTGTCACATTAGGCTGAACTGGTTATTTGGTCCATGAAATGTCTGAGAAGTTATTTATTTATTTTTTACAATTAACACTTGCAAAGATGATACAGAATGTATTTGGTGCCATCTTTCTCTCTTGAGATTTTTTTTAATGATTAACCAAATGAGACAAAGAGAAAAACATTAGTAGATATTAATGACCATAAATATAAAAATAATTTGTGAAAAGGAGCCATTCTGGTTTCCTAGAGTCTTTTTGTTGACCAACCCAACAATATTCAGTCTGCTGACATAAATCAAAGAAAAAGAAAATCCATAATCAAATTCATGAAACAAATAACTGACAGTAATAACTTTGTATTTGTTTCCTTTCTGCTTTTATATTTTCAACTAACTGCTTGATTGTGTGAGCAAAAATCTAAAACCTAAACAAAATCACTTTATTTTCATAGGAGACTAAGAGAACTACTTAAGTAAATATCATATTTTAAATACTCAAACTGATTCATTTTGGTCATTTTTTGCCTAAATTATTTTTAAAAAATTCTCCATGAATTCTCTCACCTATTTGATGAATCACATGGTTGCAGCTCATGAATCATTACGCTGCTTGTACAGTTATTATTCTTATCTAACTGTTCACTTGTAATTGTGTCTACCTCTGCTGAGCATGGCGACTGAGACAGATTGCTGTCTGCAGGAGGGGAGAGGAACTCTGACATGGAGACGGCTGTGATTCAGATGTGTGAATCTCATAAGTCTCACGATATATGTGAACTGTGTTCCCACATTTGAAAATAGCACATCACACTGAAGTCACAAGAAACCCCACTCACTGTTTTACCTTTTTTTTTTTTTTTTTTTTTTTTTTGTCTCTTTTTTT
>VUQI01019312.1:0-7500 GCA_015106735.1 Paratilapia polleni | reverse complement strand
GAGTACCCAGAAAGAACCCACGCAATCACAGGGAGAACATGCAAACTTCACACATAAAGGCCAGCAGGCGGGTTCAATCCAGGAACCCTCTGGCAGTTAGGTGATAGGATTAACCACTGCACCACCATGCCACCCAAACCTACTCCTGTTGTTCTTAGCTAAGAGCAACAAGAGTAGGTTTGTAATTATCTACTAGATAATTACATAGTAAGTGGCTAAAGGCCCTTTCACATAGGAAGCAGCATGTGCTGTGCTGACCGCTAGGTTGTTCAAACGGCCCAAAATTTGTGTTGCGCTGGCCGCTGCACTCTGCCTGTACTACGTTATGTTTTGCAGCCACTAGTGGTCTTCACATGTACTATATGCTCCTGCTCCCTGTCACTCAGCATTTCTATTGGTCGCGCCACGGTCAAAGTTCAACAATTTTGAACTTTGACTGGCTCCCCAGCTGCTGCGCTTGCGCTGTGCTTTGCTCGACGCAGCAGGAAACCGTTACTGCACAGCGCATGCCGCTTCCTATGTGAAAGGGCCATAAGCTTTTCTAGCTGAAGGTTCTTCTGTGTTTCTCATTCGCTTTTTCCCACACACTTAACATGCAAGAGGCTCACCTGCCATCGAGAGCAACTTTGGGTTTAGTGTATTTTGGTGTCAAACTTCCATCCCTGTGATTAGAGGACATTCACTCTACAGCCTGAGCCACAGCTGCTCAAACGTTAGCATCTAACACACTGAACTAAGATAATGAGCACGATGACAATGCCTGCCAAGCATCAGCAGGTTCTTCAAAGCCTGAGGGAACTGCATCAAGCAAAAACAGCTATATGGACCAGAAACAGTGCACAACAGTAAATTGCTTCTTAAGTGTTTGGGTGTCTGTTTCTGAATATCAAGCCTGGTGCAAACTTGCTTGTAGACACAACACATTAGATTGACTAATGGTTTGAAGTTTCCTACAAAGTCTGTAAACTTGTCAAACTTCTATCAGCAGCTGACAGCATTGGATGGTCACTGAGCAACCGCTCAACCGATGCCTTAAATAACTGCAGGCTGCATCTGGTACAAAAATACAACCACAAGCAATCTAAGCAGAGGCATTCATATGCTTTCAGTCCCGCTGTCTCCACATTCATCACCTTAGAGCATCGCTCAATTATCCTCAATTACATGTTTTTAATGAAAGTGATCACAGGAAAAAGAAGTTACATTATTCCTCTGGTCTATTCAAAATGGAAAGAAAGAGACTTCAAAGGCCATTTACAATATTCATGAGTCTCTAAGATCCTCAAAGCCTTTTAAGAAGAAGCATGTGGCATAACTGCCGGCAAATGCTTGGTGGGAATGTCCCAGGCCAGGAAACACGCTCACAGTGAATTCAAAGCAGCCTGATAGGCAAGACAGGAGGAGAGAGATGGAGCTGGATTCATCTTGGCATGCTCAATGCTCCTGAAATTAATGCAAAATTACATCTTCATGCATCAGTGGAGCTGCGAACACATCCAAACTCATCATTGGCATGTTTTTTCCACGCACAGACTTTGTTTTGTCTCTTAAAAGTCTTTCTTATAACACAGAAGTGAGTGCTTGACAGTGATGTTTTTTCTTCGGGGCTTCTACAGCAGAGGTTCCAAGTGTAAGTATTTCATGGATCCTCTTTGGTCCTTTCACACCGACTGTCAGGGGCTTCAGAGTCTGAATTCTCTGGAGATAAAGAAGTGAGGAACTGGTGAAAGTAATCATTTTAGCACTTCCTCTCTCCCTGATCTCTCCTCACTGACTCACGCTCCTGTCTGAGGAAGAAAGATGAAAACTCCTCATCCGATATGACAAATACATATGGGATGTGAAAGATGCATTCAGGCCACACTCACTCTCCGCTGTTTGAATGTTGCACTGCAGCATTTTATCTTTAGCAAGTTGACAGCGTACAACTGAAAGGGACTAACCTCGACTCTCGTCAACAGGGGAAAACAATGCTGAGTTTAATTTGTAGACATCTTCCTAGTCTGTCTGAACAGAGCCATCAACATGTCACTTCAGCTTTATCAGGAGAAAGGTTTTCCGCAAGTATCACATCTCTTTTATACTGCCTTTCTGGAAAAACATGCTGCTTAAGTGAACAAAATATGGGTTTATAATAAGACACCATTACACCTTTTTGCCTCATTTCTTTGAATGAAATCCAAACACATTAGGAGGGAATGAAATGTGGACTGAAATCTAATTACATTTTCATACAATCTAAATTTACAAACTGGGCACCAGTGCAGGTATGGATTATTTTCTGCTGTTTAACAGGTGTAACAAAATATGAGGATATATCATCATTGAAAATAGATCAAACAAATGTTAATCAGCCATAAAACACAGGTAGGTTGTATAATAAATATCTTTCTGGGTGTTTGAGGAGAGGTAAATTCGACCCTAATATCTGTTCTTCATCCTCTAAACCTTATATTAACACTCTATGTTCTGTATTTTTAATGTGTAATAAAAAGAAACACTAAAGAATAAAAAATATATATTGTTTTGGTGATAGAGGGACCATCCAGCTAATTGCTGCTAAGTTTTATCTCTGGGCAGTTGCTCAAAGTTTAGTAGACACTAGAAATGAAACATTCATATATCTTAATTCATTTTGTTATAGATTTCTTTCTTTTTCTTTTGCTGTAGGCATGTGGTATTTTTTTTTTATTCTTTCTGCTGTGGAGATGTGAGGATTTCTCAAAATGCTTCAGAAAATGTTGCTAAAATGACTCAGTTACTTGGTCCGTGACTGCTACTCTCAGCCACGGACCAATAAAAAAAAAAAAAAACATAATTACAGCCACAAAATGTCTCCTAGGACAAAATAAGTTTAATTTTCAAAATTAAAAAACCTTGTTGAAAATGCATGAGGAGTGCACTGAATAGTAGCCTATCCTCTCAGAGTATGATGAATTCAACTCAGAAAAACTGAGAAGAATCTTTCACTTAAAATAAAGTGATTGTGTAATCGTTGTGGTTTCTTGCTAACTTATAAGGTGACTGATACCACTACTGTGTTTGTGAGTTCAATATAAAGTTGCAATGAGCAGCTGTGGAGCTTACAATGTGTTGTGTTGAAATAATTGGGGAAATTTATTTGTATACTAGGAAAATTCATGTTTGACATCACAAAGTAAAAACGTGTCTGGCTGTTGGTTAGAAACAATTTTTTAAATAATTAGTTGCTGTACAGTAATCTAGATCAGTGAAAAAAGTTATTCATTAGGAATAAACCTAGTATTGTAAAGCAGTTATTAATTTATTATATACTGGAAACAGCTATTAATGATTAGTTTAAATGCTCTGAGCAATAAAAATCCAACACATCTGGTTTATAATGTCCATGTTGTTTCCACACATGAGCAGAACTAACCACTTCCCACCTCTGGGAAGTCAGCACAGTTAGTTAGGTTAGGCCTCAGTCACACAGGCCTACAGACCTGTTGGTGACTATCTGGCAGCCATCAGTTGCTGGGGACAAATGAATATTACTCGACTGGTTGTGAGTTGTTGCTGGGGGTTGCTGTAAAATCAATTGCTAAAGTTGGAGGCCTAGAGACCGGTCAGTGACCCCTGGTAACCACTGATCGCTAGGGAAAAGCTCGTGTACCCCGACCGGTTGGTGAGAGGTTGCTGGTGTTTGCTGGCAGTCACTAGTGTGAAACTGGCTGCAAAGAGGTATACGGTGCTGCATCAAAAACCTCCTTGCAATTGCTTTGGTTGCTAGCAGGTTGCCACTGTCAGTTTGCTTGGAGGACGCCAACTTGTCTGCAAACACTCGTAAACTGCTCGCCAAGCAGTAGTGAAACTGTGCAAAGTGTGACACAACCCAAAAATGGAGAACATTCGACTTCAAATTAAAATTTGCACCTTTTGAAATATGTTGGTTGCACCAGTCAGAGAATACACATTTTTTTCCCTAGCAAATGGAGGTACCCGGGGGATCGCTGACCGGCCTCTAGGTCTGTGTGACCTAGGCCTTACAGAAATAAGGGGGCGAACTCTGATTCATCTAAAGCTGACTAATATAATTTATCTGAGTTTTGTTGAATCTTTCTTCAACTTAAAGACATTAGAGAGGTATCAATTTTTTATAATAAACCCTTTTTCCTCATTCTTTTAAATCACAGCCAAACAAAAAGCTAAATGTGGACATAAAAATATTTATAAACTATGCTGCATGGATGTATGAGTTACTTTTTTCTCTTTCCACTCTTATGTGAGAATATAAGCAGCATGAGGTGTGAAGATTTATCAAAACGCTGGTGAAAATGGTGTTAAAAATCTCTCAGTGACACACCAGCTTTTATTACTGGGAAACTTTAGAGAAAGAATAATGACTGTAGCTGACAAGAGTGCTGCAATTTTTCAATGTCAGTCACAGACAAAGAAAGAAACATCATCATTGCAAATGTACAATTTCCACAAAGACACAATAATATGCTTAATCAAAAAATATTAAATTAAAATTGTATGTGAGTGCAGAGTCAAACTGCATTAGTCCTAAATTAAATTTAATCGCAGAACATAATGAATTTAACTCAGACAAATGGTGAAAACCAGCTAGAGAAAAGAGCACTGTACAGATTTCTGAGCATTAACATCAGGTGGCTGTGTAATAACAATGCCATGTGGGCACCAGTGCCCTTTTTTAATAACACTTTCTCACCCTCGTTCATTTTTTTCCATGCTCCCTCACAGCCATAAATTACTCAGCTAATGCCCCAACAGCAGCCGCTATTGCTGAATCATTCAAAGACCCCAATTAGCAATTAAGGACATAATGAATAGAGGTCCTTGCTGGGCTGTTTTCCTCCCAGCCCAGAGGAGCCCGGTGGAATCTAATCTCTCCTGGAGGACTTGTACAGTAAATACTGGCTAACGGTGCAGAGGAGATAGAGAATAACCTATTATTGCACACATATAACAAGAAACTTGCCTTGCAGTTTTGAGCCCTGTTTACTATGTAGCAGGAATTTCAGTTTTGCTGTGGATCTTAACAAGGAAGGATGACTGTCAGGCACTATTCTTATATTTCTTCCCTTCAGTTCACACCCCATTACCTTCTGCATAATACCTGTCTTGAGTTTGAATTGAAGAAGGAGAGAGGAAATGGCAACAAAAAGAGAGAGAAAGAGATAGAGAGGCAGAGAGGGGGAAATAAAAGGAGGTGAGATGGAAGAAGTGAATGAGCGAACTTCAAAAAAAAGAAGGGAAAAAGACATTTGCAATGCCAATCATCTTCAAGGAGCTTAGAACTGGGCCTTGGACCAGAATATCAAAGATGGAAAATGCAGGCATACATCATGCGGTAGGTAGTGCTAGCTTATAAATTATTACTGCGACTCTATCCTTTTATATTACCATCCCATCAGCCTTTTATCGTTTACATATTTTTCATACATTTAATGAACTGACTTTTTGAACTGCAATGCTATGCTTCACTGTGTGAGAGCCCACAACTATGTGAATATGCCGAGTTCCTGAAAGGAGAATGCACTCTATTTTCCATCAGCTTTACCAGCCTCTTTATGGAGTCTCTCTGAAGCATGAAGACTGAGGCCAGTCAATCACGTGCCTAAAATGAGTTGTACCATAATCTGATTTGAGTAACCTATAGCGACGACAACAGGGAGATAAAACACAATGTGACCTGTACAGTGAGATGGGATGAAGTCATATCTCTGGAAGACATTTTATCTTGCATCTTACGATAACAGAAGGCCTGATTATCTCTGAAATCAGGGCAATTTAATAACATACCAGAAACGTGATCTTTGAGGTCACTGCGCGTCTTTCAGACAACTTCAAGCTTTTGGGTGACTTTGATGGCAAAAGCTGCTTAGATGTTGCCTCACTGATTCCACAGGGACATTGTTTTCATGGATTTTTGCTTTACTGCATCACCATGTACCACTCTGTTGCCTTCGAAGTAAAATTTTATTTTATATCTTATTAGGAGTCTATCCTGCTTTCCTGCAGTGAAAAACACTTGAAACTGATTATTTCTCCTACATTACTACGATGTGTATTTGAATGAAAGATGAGGGGGAAAAAAAGACTCCACCTGCTGTTGCAGCAGGGGAGTCCACAGCTCTGCTCGAGGGCATATGAACATATGCCATGCTTTCCCATATCTCTTGGCACGGACATATTTCTCCATTTCCTTAATTCTCCTCTTGTGTGACTGCCAAATTTAGCTTCCTCTCCAGCAGGCTAAAGTAACTGGGTCACTAGAGCTGTGAGTAATTAGCAGATAACAAAATATGTTTCTGCTTTATGACACCAGAAAGATGAAGATTGAGGTTTAAAAGTCACACTGAGGTAATGATTTGGGGCAGGACTTGACACCCAGGGTGAAAGGTCAAAGGTAAAAGTGGTCACAAACGTGTGAAGGAGCAAATGAATCACAATATGCATGAGGCTGAGGGGGATGTGTATGACGTGGAGGTTCACTTCTATGAATACAGAAGACAACATGACAAAGAGCTGATTATAATTTCATTTTAGGAAGAATTTGCAATTTAAATGAAAAACAGGCCCTCTCCTGCTGTTAAACATTACATGCTGACAGTGTTTTCATTTTACTGTGTAAAACAGATTTTGTGGGCAGAGTGACAGCATGGTGAATGCATGCTACGTCACAAACACTAAATAATGCTCATTTTAATGCAAATAGAAATCCACTGTGATGGGAGCAGAAAGATTCAATTAAAAAAGAACAAAAACATTCAGGCAGGAGCCAGTTTTCTTTCCTCATGATCCGTTGGCTTCCTGGTTTCTATATTTGTTGACAGGGATTTCATAACGCCTAATAAAACAAAACAAAAAGACAAGAGTGATGTGGGAAATGCTACATTTGTAAAGCTCATAGTGCTTATTTTTATGTTGAAGAGGAAAATGGTGGGAGAAATCTTAATTAAATAAAACTTTTGTCTACACTCACTGTCACTTTATTAGGTACACCTTGCTAGTACTGGGTGGGACCCACTTTTGCCTGCAGAGCTGTCTTAATTCTTCATGGCACAGATTCAACAAGGTGCTGGAAACATTCCTCAGAGATTTTGCTCCATATTTACATGATAGCATCACACAGTTGCTGCAGATTTGTCAGCTGCACATCCATGGTGTGAATCTCCCATTCCACCACATCCCAAAGGTGCTCTACTGGACTGAGATCGGGTAACTGGGGGCCATTTTGAGTACAGCTGACTCACTGTCATGTTCAAGAAACCAGTTTGATATGATTTGAGTTTTGTGACATGGTGCGTTATCCTGCTGGAAGCAGCCATCAGAAGATGGGCACACTGTGGTCATAAAGGGATGGACATGGTCAGCAACAATACTCAGGCAGTGAGTAGGCTGTGGTGTTGCTCACTTGGTACTAAGGGGCCCAAAGTGTGCCAAGAAAATATCCCCCACAACATTACACTACCATCAACAGCTGATACAAGGCAGGATGGATCCATGCTTTCA
>VUQI01019307.1:17093-31192 GCA_015106735.1 Paratilapia polleni | reverse complement strand
GTTGCCTGTGATTCATGTCGGACTCACGCCTGTCCCTCAAGCACCATCAATTATCCACCAGTAAACAAAACACTAGGCAAGAAAAAAAAAAAAAAAAAAGGATAAAGAAGAGGTGATGATCAGGAAAAACAGCCTTGTTAAGGTCTGATTTGAGTTAAAATCATAACATTTTTGGAAGAAATTCTGCAGGCAGATTCATATAAGTCCCCCTTTCATGCTGAAGCCCTCACACATACATGATTAATCTGATTACAGTCTCTGGAGAGATGTGCTGTGTACTTTAGAGTTAACAAATGTGGGATTTTTGAAGTTTGGGCATCCAAAATCAAGTGTGTGCTAGCACAAACATCTCTAAAAATGTGAGGTCAGTGCCCTCGATATCAAGACACAAACACCCACACGTACACAACAGACATACTCTATGCGCAAAACGTGTGAAGGGGAGCGACAGCAGGCCTGATGACATGTTAAATTACCCTGGTGATGTATAGCTTAATGAACCCCTTGTGTTGATCACGCTCCACATTAATCAACAGCCATGAACAGATTCCCTTATTTTCTCAATGCTGCCTTGATAAACTGCAATTTCATTTAACCTTGGACAGCAACTTTAATAGCTTCCACAGGACAACTGTCAATACTTCCCTGGGTATACAGTGATTAAATTGCAAGGCGAGAAGCGTGCCCCAGCTTCCTCCTCGTGCTCATCCCGCATCTCCCTCTCTTCACACTCCTTCCCCGACCGACCCCCTTTACTTCAAATCACAATTTGTACTTTCACACTTGCGGTCTATGGTAAAAATCCAAGAATCAAAACAGACAGCTTGTTACAATTTGTTGTAGTTTCATTTATCCTATATCTGATTTTAACCTATTCATTAAAAAGATTTAATGTATTAAAATGGATACAGCTTCCAGCTGTAACTTACTATTGTGGGTTTTTTTTACTCATGATTACACTTTAAATCAGCCCACAGTCTTGATGGCTACTGCACCATTAATATGCCAAAAACGTTTACATGCCACATATATAATAAATTACAAATTGTTGCTTTAAAAATATGAGGTGAGCTCCAAAGCAAATATCACCATCACGTTTATCTGACTTTTCTGAACTTTGTTGTTGTCCAAGAGCTCAATGGGCAGGATAAAACAAGGTGGTGACAGGCAGTGACCTGAGCCCTGTCATAATGATTTTCAGTGATATCCTCCACCCTTGTCAATTTAGCATAAATTATCAGCCATGAAAGGGCTTCTGGCTGATTAAAACCAATTGTCTGGGTAGGGAAGGACAAGGCAACCTCTTTATTATATGATAAACTAAGTTAATGGAAGAAGACAATCTGCCCTCTGGGAAATCGGACTGACTCTTAATTAAAGCATTGTGTTTTCTCTGCTGGATGGGAAGACCTGTCTGTTATTCTAACATGCACTTGAATGGAAACTTTAAAAATAAAGGGATACTTAGTTACTCTTCTTGTGCCAGTATCTGACAAGAGAGCAATGGAAGAAAAAGGATTACGTATTTGTGCAGCTTGCAAATGTAATCAATGCCAATCAGATGATACTCACCCGTAACAAATAACGAAACTGTGTGTTTTAAGAGATCTGTTTATCAAAAACAAATGTGTGACACCTCAGAATTACACTTGATCTCCAAACAAAGTATCACTTTTGAAGAACATGTCTCATTATCACATCCACAAATGAAAAGACTCCAAGTTGTGTGTTATATGTTAAGCACTAGACACTCAGTGTTGTTATTCAGTTCCATGTGCGCTCAGCGAACAATACAAGTTTGCCTTACTCTTGTGCTCCTCGGATGACATAACAGAAAAGCAAACATTTCTCTGTCCTGCGCCTCTCGTTGGCTTCCTCCACCCACACTTGAGAGGTGACAGGCGTACACCCAGACTTCCATTATTATCCAACACAGCAAGAATGCCTCCAGGAGGATAATTACTGAAACTTGAAGAGCCAGGGCTAATCCTAAGTACTTCACTTTGTATGACTGCCTCGCCCGCCTGTCTCTCAGACTGCCGCTCACTCTGACAAAGTGCAATGTTGGGCTCAGTGAAAGTCAATAAGAAGACCTCATGGCCCACATATGTAGCAGCAGTCAAGCCAAATGGTGGCAAAATACACTGTTATCGCTGTTTATCATAAACAGCCTCTGTCTGAAACACTGCAATCTATCACCTCAGGCAAGCAAAGAAGTGGTCTGGGACATACTGATCATAACATCCGATAAGACTGTGCAACAAATTCCCAAATAAATTGCTAAACTCATTTAATTTTGATAATAAATAGGCAGTCTTTAGGTGACAGAAGAAGGACTCTAACAGTGGAAGGAGGGCAGAACTGACACCCACTATATAACCTAAACTATAAAACCCCAGTCAGAGGATTTCATTGCTTCTGCTGCTGTCAGGCATGCTTTGACTGACAGGTGCTGAGACAGATCATTAGCACCCTTTCCTGACATAGTTGCGTGACAAGACCCATCACACGCCACCCACTGTAATTGTGAGGATATTCGTTATTTAACATACAATTATCTTAATATAGGGAGACAAATTATTCCCATCCAAATTACCATTTACATGGTTTCCATGTAAACCATCAACATGGCAACTGTGAACAAAGAAGCGCCTAGCAGGGGTTGTCAGACATAAAAAGCAACTTTAAATTGAAGCTTTTAAACAACCTTGAAAGGGTGGCGTGCTGATTCATGATTTTATTTCATGTGAATGGGATAAATATTTAAAATCTGACCCACAAGAAGTGATGAACAGCTCCTCGATTTAATTTTTGTTTCAGCCAGACAGAACTTGAAAGGCAGCAGAAAGTTTTTTTGGTGGCTTTGTCCATTCACCCCAAGAGGAACCAGAGGCTCCCGTCCTGCCAGACAAAGCCAGGAACAGCTGGCTGATCGATACCCGACAAAGGCTCAGAGGTTAGAGCAGTCAAAAGATTGTTAACTAGCCATTTTATTTGCCAGACATTTATATCATTGTTCATGGTTCAGTGCACCCCTTCAGTACAGGCCATGCTGCACACCTGTGCTTGGAACACTCTCAGGGCCGCTTCAGCCACTTTTCATGACCTAATGGGCGAAAAATGACACACGATAGATAGATAGATAGATAGATAGATAGATAGATAGATAGATAGATAGATAGATAGATAGATAGATAGATGTTACATTACACCAGCAGTTCATGTGTCACCCTGAAAAAGCTGGCTTGCTATCTACCTGAAGGTTCTGTATAAACGTGTTTTAGGTGTGCAGCTGTGGGTATGTACTGATGGCAGTGCATTGGACCCGCGACTGGACTGTTAGTACGCATTCCTGCAAATGCATGTGTATGTTTGTGTGAATAACAGTGTTGGTGCAGCATGCACTCCAGCCGGTAACACATGGCTTTGCTGCCACCACTCTGGCTCATGTTGTGAGTTCCCCCTGCAGGCTGGCAGAGAGGGGAGACCCTCTCTGTGGCTCACCCAGGCAGAGAGGGGCTTCCTGCACATCTTTTGTCACACCATTTGGGCTCTTGTGTCTGTGGCTGCCCTGCTCCTCCGGACCCACTTGGCAGCCACTGTGCAGACGGACATCTGCTCTTTCCAACCTCCCGGTGAATAGAGAAAACAACCAACAGACCCTGCTCTCTTACTCTATGCTCTGCACACTTTGCTGGATCCATTTACACAGTGTACTCTATCTATTTATCTATTCTTCATAGAATAGCCATATATATATATATATATATATATATATATATATATATATAATTTTCACTTTTTAATAATATTAACAGTGGCAGTAATAAGACTATATGCTGTATATGCTGTCTGAGAGGCACACTGGTCTAGTTGCTGGTAAGCCACAAGTGATTACGTTTTTCTCCAGAAAAAAAATCCTTAATAGGAAGCCCGTCAGATTATTGAGCTGCTTTGTAAACCTCCACATTAAAGTATACTTCTGCATCTATGGCCTGACTCCTTTCTCCCGGTTCTCTAAAGCAGAGTGATTCTGGAGCACGCAATATTGAACACACTTTGTTCATGCTCAGCGGCCCAGAATAACTCGGTCATTATGGTGGCGAAAGGGACAGGTTTTGAGTTTGATTTCATGATGGTAATATAGCCCATGTGTGTCGGAGAAGAAAGCCTTCAATGGGGACATCTGTTCAATGCGGCTTACTGTTACAGCCGTGCGATAGGAACAACCTGTGCGCACCATATGAACCAGCACCGACCCTCTCACTATTACTGAACGCAACAGGCAACAAAAGACCTTTTTTTCTTTTTTTTCTCGACAAGAAGTGACCTAAGAATACATTAGACCGTTTGATTTTTAAGTGAATATGGGTTTAATATCGCTTCAACCTCTGTGGCTTCAGGAACTAGATGCTTCTAGTCAGGGAGTTATCACGCTGACCTCTGACATCTGTCTTGCTGGTATGATCACTGGGTAATTTGTCACCAGAGGCCAACATGTCCCCTCTCCATACTTTGCAGTGCAAATGCCTAAAATCCCTAATATAACGAATGAGCATTACCCTGAAAATAAGAAACGGGAAAACCGATCATCTCACTCCCGATGTTTAACTGTTTTATACTGAAATGTAAACTTGAATTACATATATATAATATGGTTTCGGGTACATGAGGGGGGAACGGGGGCCAGTGAAATTTTTTTTCCCAAGTTATTCCTAATTGAATTGCCAGAGTAGCATTTATTTGGCAAGGTCCACGAACACACCGGCAACGGTGGATGCTGTGTTTTCTGTGCTGAGAGGAAACGTGGAGGGTCAATCAATGCACTGCGGAGCAGAGAAGCACGGTATGTAGGTTTTATTTCTCGTCGTGAGCTCGTCACATTTTATTCGCCTCAAACACGATCACACAATATTCGAAGGATTTTTTTTTTTCTACAGCTGGTGTGATTGGTTAGGTTGAGAGAGATAAAAAAAAATAATAATGAATGACCAAACCCTCTGGTACAGCTAATGTGTTACGTCCAACGTCTGTATTTGATATTTTTAATCGCTCCTTCAATATAACTTAACGATTAGAATAAATATTTTAAAGGTTATTTATCGCGACGCACGTCTCCACGTATATAATTAACGCCTTTTGCCTTAAGTGTGAGAACAAGCATTAACACAACTTAAACCTGAGATAGATGTTATGTCTAATAAGTTTCAGAAATATGACTGAGTTGCCTCTAAATGTTGGTAAATCTGGGCAACCGAATGATACTCTGTGGGAGTAATAATTAAGACGCAACAAAAATAACTGCACTTACATACAACTGCTGCACCTGGGACGGGGTGTTTTACACGAAGCAACATTAAGAATAATTTTGACTGTTTTGGCTTTTTTTTTTTTTTCAACCCTTCTTTTAAAAATAAAAAATAAAAAATAAGAATAAAAAATAAAATAAAAAAAACACCTGAAAGTAAAGCAGCTTAAATCCAAAAAGCTGTTGTCCAATCCTAGAAACACAAGAATTAATCAGGCAGTCCATCTATCACGCTGTGTAATAAAGGAAGCGACATGGGTTAGGCAGATGATTTGATGAATAATCCCTGGTCGTTTTAATTAACTTTTCCCTGTCCTGTAATGACCAAGCTGGTCAACAGACCCGGTCAATAAGCATGTTAATATCAAACAAATAAAACTGCGGATGATTAAAAACCTCCCGCGTTATTAAATTTGAAATTCAAATGAAATTTATGCTTCCAGTCCACACTGCATGCTAATAGCTCCAACAGAGAGTCCAGGGTTCACCACACATTTTCTCTACAGGTTCTTATTATGTAACATGAGCTTCCTGTATAGATTTTACAAAATGTCAGCGGGTAAAGTGATGAACCTATTCAATACAACCAGCGTTATTTTCACGCACAGAGCGCAACCACTTACTTTAATAAATAATTTCAATTAACACCAACAATGCCTATATTCTCAGCACCCCCTAAAATAAATTTACATTTTTTTTAATTAGGCAAATTCAAAGCAGCAGATTTTCTAAAGTCAACTTCATCGACCCCCTCGTCTTCTTCAGCTGTTGTTTTAAAGCAACATAGCTATAATAAAATGAACCATCTCCCCCTCTGAACGAACTACAGTTTTAATCAAAACTGTCAAGATAATTGAACACAATTACAGTAATGCGAAAGTTGGAGACGATCTAATAGAGGTCCAAAGCCTGAACAATGCACCCTTTATATCTTCTGTAATAGTTTGTGTATATTAACTTTTAAGAAGTTAAAACATGTTGAATCCCGCGGGGAAAATTACACTAGAGCACACAGTAATTGTCTGATATGAGAAGGATGAAGAAAACTAAGGAGTGTTTCTTGCAAACCACACACTCAAAACTGCATTGAAATCTGTAAATACAGCAGAGGATAAAGTGAATTCGACTAACTTTTACGCACATGTATATTTGCGAAAAAAAGCAGATGCAGAAAACTTTTTGAGCTGAGGTCACTCCCAGTGCATAGAACAAAAGACCTTTGAAAATGGAGAGGAAACCTGGAGAGGAGTTTCGATGCACTTAGTCTACTACATCCCGGTGGTTGTTGACTTTTGGTGATGGTGGTGATGGCGTATAATTTGCCAACCTTTGTATTTACTACGCAGTATCCCACATCACTAGGCACAGGTCATCATTCCTCCTTCTTTAAATTTATGGAATGTGATGTTCTGTAAAATTTCAATAAGTGGCCCCCTAATACCTCCTTCCCAATTCACTCTCATTTAACTTTACCTTCCTTCCGCTGTCTTTTATTATGGAGGGGGCGGTGGGGGGGTGGAGGAGGGTGGAGAGCTGTCTGAGGCGCTCTATTGATGACCTCACGGTAGTATGTGGCAGTGCGGCGGGACGGAGCCGCTGATTGGTCGCCCGTGTCACAGCGGCACTTCAAAGCCGGAGAGGAGCCTACAATTGTGGAAGAATGGGCGGAACACATCATTGTATTGCACACCTCTAAAAAAACAGTGCTCTGATTCATAAATATAAAAAGATCCTCTGAGGAGGGCTGTGTTTTTGTGTGATGGCAACTTCACTTCTAGGGGTGAGTCTAAAGGACTTTCTTACTGGTTTAATTAGTTCTTGTCATTGTCCTGCGCAGGGGGATTAAACTTACAGCGGTCGCAAAGTAGCAGCAAAGCCAGTGCGTTGGTTATATTTTCAGCAAGCGGTTTGTATGATAAAGACGAGGCTCTGTAGACACTATATAGCCTAAGTTTGGTAGTTACTGGTGCTCAAAACACGCATGCTTTTTTCCTGCTGTCCTGTCTGGCACGCATTTGTAAGCGCCGACTGACGCATTTCGCTTGTCTACTTTCTGTTCATCCAGGTAGGAAGTCATAATAATCTACTCTGTTGATTTCCTAAACTTAAAAAAAAAACAAAAAAAAAAACAAAAAACTGCTTATTAATCGTGTGCTCAAAGTGGGGAAACAGTTTCCAACTTGAGCCTTATCTTCCGACCCGAAAAACTGCATTAAAATGTCTGTAATTAACCTGTTAAACTCGTAAGTCGCTTACATATTTTTCTTGTCCTTCCAGGAGGAGCCGAGGTTAGGATCGACTCCTTTAGCCATGTTAGCTGCAACATGTAACAAAATAGGGAGTCCGAGCCCTTCACCATCGACAATTTCGGATAATTCCTCTTCATTTGGAAAAGGCTTCCACCCGTGGAAAAGAGCCGCTGCGAGTAGCTGCAGCCTCGGATCCGGCCTGTCCGGCTTCGGGGTGTCCCGTAATGGATCTGGCATCTCGGACTCTTTTGGCACCAACAGCTCCACCGGATCCAGTGCCTTTTCCCTCACGTCCGGTACCTCGTCTAGTTCGCACTTTGGAAACGATTATTCTGTTTTCCAAGCATCCGTTTCGAACAGCTCTCAAGAGTCCAGCCACCAGCCGGTCTTCATCTCTAAAGTGCACACCTCAGTGGACAGTTTGCAGGGCATCTATCCGAGGATGAGCGTTGCGCATCCTTACGAGTCCTGGTTCAAATCGTCTCATCCCGGTATCCCCACGGGAGACGTTGGTACCACCGGAGCTTCTGCGTGGTGGGATGTGGGAGCGGGATGGATTGACGTTCAGAACCCTAATGGAGCAGCAATACAGACGTCCTTACATTCCGGTGGACTCCAGACCTCCTTGCACTCTCCCCTGGGCGGATATAACTCTGATTACTCGAGTTTAAGTCACTCTGCTTTCAGTACAAGTCCATCTCCACACCTGTTGACAACCGGCCAACACCTGATGGACGGTTTCAAGCCGGTGTTATCTTCTTATCCTGACACAAGCCCCTCTCCATTAACCGGGGCAGGAGGGACTATGCTCTCCGGGGGTCCACCTGCATCTTTAGCGGGGTCTCCGAGGTCATCTGCCCGGCGGTACTCGGGCAGAGCCACCTGCGACTGTCCAAACTGCCAGGAGGCGGAAAGACTGGGACCAGCGGGCGCCAGCCTCCGTAGGAAAGGTCTCCACAGCTGTCACATTCCAGGCTGTGGGAAGGTTTACGGGAAAACCTCGCACCTAAAGGCGCATTTGAGGTGGCACACTGGCGAGAGGCCGTTTGTGTGCAACTGGCTCTTTTGCGGAAAGAGGTTCACTCGCTCCGACGAGCTCCAGCGACATTTACGCACACACACCGGGGAGAAGCGATTCGCTTGTCCGGTGTGCAACAAGAGATTTATGCGTAGCGACCACCTGAGTAAACATGTAAAAACTCACAGCGCCGGGGGATCCGCCGGCTCTGGCTCCGGGGGCAGCGGAGGGAAGAGGGGGAGTGATACCGACAGCGAGCACAGTGCACCGGGAAGCCCTCCATGCCATTCCCCCGACCTGTTGCACCCACCTGAGTCAGCCCAGGGAGTAGGCATTAACGGCCTCTAAAACTCCTCCATTGAAGTAAAAACTGTAAAACAGCAAAGTGTTGTGACGGAATTGTCCGAGAGGACATGAAAGTGGACATACTTTGGTGTATCATCACTGTCATTTAATGAGAAAATCGGCCTAAATGTTTCTTTGACTCTTTCCAAGTGCTTAAGACTACTAATTGCATAATTTCATAGCTGTGCCATCAGAAACTTCTCATCTGAAAGTGTAATCAAGTCCTTGTGTGACACACTGGAAAAGGGCACGAGTGAAACTTTTTGCAGCCCGATCCTGAATACGCCTGATGTTTTATTTCTCCGGTATCTGACGCAAAAGACAGAAAACACTGCTGTGAAAAAGGGCCTGAAAAAGTTGCGCAACTGCTGTCATGCATATTGTTGAAAACCAAACACTGGCACTTTATTATCGAGCAGGAGGAACTGTTTTTGTCACTGTGGATGGACTGCTCGATAGGAACAAATACCTGTAGAGTATGGCGGTGAGACATGGGGCATGATGATCCCCATCAGCTGTTTGATAAAGGAAGAGCAGTTGTAGGCTTATACATATATATATTTCACACACTGCTATTCTCTTCACAGCCTACACTATGTGCGCCAACTTTGTCACTAGGCCCGTTGAGGTTACTTAGACTTCGCTGCAAAAATGTGTTGTATATACTGACAAATGTAGGTTAGAATAATTACAGCCCAATGTAAAGGTGAGCAATGTATTTGTCCAGGAGACGATTTTGTATAGGTATTTCTAGTTGTATATGGACTCTAGTAAATATTTGAAAATATACGGAAATGTACTTGGATTTTCTTTGACATGATATGAAATGTACTGTGGGGAGTTATATTTAACCACGAGTTTTCTTGTATTTAGGGATCTATCATTAGGCGCACTTTGAATTTATTTGTAAAGTTTTGAAATCATTTACTGTTTACCCACTCATTTAATTTAAGTAAGCATGTTGTAAAGTGATTTTAATTTTACAATGATATTTTTTTTCTTTCTCTCTCTCTCTCTCTCTCTCTCTCTCCGAGAATGGCTTTTTATGTAAGCCACTCAATAAAGTCAGTATGAAATCAGAAGCAGTTGATCGACTCAGTTTGTTTGATTGCTGAGTCGTTTCAAAAACATTTTTTTTTTTTTTTTTTTGGAAACGCCTAATAGAAACTCAGAAATTACACCTTGCCTACAATTTATATTTTACATTCTAACCAATCACGTGTTTTTGTCACTAATGTACAGAGTTTCATCATCTCTGTGTTCAGCTGGTGGAGAAGGGGAAAAGGCCTGCAGCAACATCCGGGCCTCACCCACCAATTAATCTAAATTTCAATAATAAAATTTAATAATTATTTAGAGCATCTTTTTCAAAACGGGGAAAAAATCCAGTCTGATACAAAAATCGATTTAGCCTGAAGTCAACCATCATCGTTTTTTATATATTTTTTTCTGTTAAGCAGGGAAATCTCAAACTTTTCAGACTCGGCTTAACCGCTAAACCTCCGTTTATGATGAGTTAATTGGTGTGTAGTAAATATCGTATCTCTAATAATATTTCTAAAGGTGCCCACTGTAATTAGGATTTTCTATTCTGTATTTATCCCTTATTTTCTTTTTTCTTTGTTTCCATCCAAATCTCCAAAAAGGTTTTCATCTTAGAAGGTTTTCTCTCGTCCTCAGTGGTCATTCTTGTAAAACACACTCGTTTTTCCTTATTTTAAATATTGTTAATAAATGCACAGCAGGTTAAGTGGTAACATATACATTTTTACATTATTTACAATTGTATGCAAATATTTAGATAGTGTAATGCGGACAACTTGCGTAATTCTTTTGCGGAGAGTTTGGTTTCCCTCTAGGCTGCTTAATTTGACCTGATCTCGAGTCAAGAAAAAAAATACTTCGCAATTACTTAAATTCAACATTAGAAGCAAAAGCACAACAAATAAATTTCCTACAAATGTATTTATGTATTTATCCTCTGCTCGCATAACACTTGCCTGAATTCACACAGACTTTTATTCCATTCAGCTGCATTTTGTGTTTCATGCCAGTACAGCTGAAAATCACTTTTTAAAAAATCTAATTATTTTCTGGTTTCTGGGTTTAAGGCGTGAAATCATAAGAGCCGATTTTACCATACAGTGTGCGCACTGACGCCACATTCCTCATCCTATAAACTGTGTTACAAAAAGCGATGATCGTGAAAAAAAAAAATATTATCACAACTAAATTATTTTAAGTTATCAAGTTTTCTTTTCTACGAACTCTGAGAAGCAGCCCATCTTTTAAACTTCTGTGAGGAGGCTTTTCGTATAAAGCTTAGTAGCGCCATCTAGGGCTTTTCCGCTCAACCAACAATAAATTAAAAATTAGCCTTGGACCATCCTGACCCGGTTTGAGGTTCTGATTTGTTTTCACTCAGAGAAAGCTTATGTCTTTAAGCAACCTATCTTTCATTCAAGCATCTTTACACTTCTAACTGTTGGTGCAGTTAGAAGCACAAGTAAGTTAAGCCTTTGTTTTCAACTAATCATCACATGGGACAATCCGTAATGTTTCCACATAATGGAATAGGTCCTTTGGTAAGTTTACCCACCCTTTAAGCACATCTGAATGTTCAGCAAAGTGGAGACAAAGTTTTACAGATCTGGCTCTGAAATTTGCCAGGCTGAACTCCTAAATGTACTTTGCTGTGTGTCTAATGATGCTTTTAAACAAGGGATAAGCAATTAAAAAAAAAAAAAAGGTCCTTACACTCACCAAAGCTGCTCCATTCAGCAGTACATATAGCACTTTACATTTAGCAGTGACTGGATATTCTCTGGGTACATCGAGCTCGCAGTCTCCAAATGGTTTGTTGACATATCCAAAGAAAGACCCACATTAATGCAGCAAACAGCCTCAGTTTCATTCGCTGTTCACTGTCTTTTCCATTCTTAGTTATACTCTAAAATGCATGAGTTCAGTCACATGCACAGTTTCATAAGAATGAAGCTGTTGTGAGTTTCCTACTTTTTTTCTTTTGCTGTGGTTCAAAGGACAAAGAGAAACAGAACAGATTAGTAGACAAATTTGGACTAAACGTATCTCGCCTTTACTGGGTCACAAAAGTGCTTTGGCACGTGGGCTTTGAATATAGAGACATCTAATGCTGCAGCACACAAACATATTAAATTGAATCTGAAGGTAAAAGTTCAGTTTAAACCCCTGTTCAATTAGTTCAATTTGAATATTCACAAAGCAAACAAGAAGAGAATAAGTCAAAGGTTTTGTAGGTGACATATATGCTGTAAGTCTGATTACCACACAATAACGGGAATGAATACATGGTTATGTATGTAGTCAATTTTCCTCTTAAGCATAAAGTTTAGCACATTATGTTTTTTGTTTTTATTTAATTCTGACTCATTTAAGATTTAGTTTTAAAGGAAAGGATTTCCTGATTCTAGAAAAAAAAAAGTGAACCAGGGTAGCTTTAAAAATGGAAAATTGATTTTTATTAAATAGACATTAACCTAGTGTTAAATTAGTTCAACATTGTATTAGTGGCTTACCATATTACCCTGAACTGCAGCTCAAATGTATAAAGTGATACTAGCTTTTTATTAAAATAATTTTAAAACACAACAGCACTGTAGTTTGGACAGCTGACTGAAATATAATTTAATCAGCCAAAAAGTGATCATTCAATATGAAAGGACTCATTTCAGCCAAGTGTTTCAGTGTACCACTGTGTTGTCATACCATTAGCACCTTCCCAGACTGTTGTCGCATCACTTGGTCCTCAGAGGAACGTCCCACCACTGGCCTCATTTGAATTAAGCTGGCCTCAGGAAGTGCACACATGCCAGTATGAGGAGGATGAGCTGCCAACAGTGGACGCCACAATAACAGCTATGGTCAGAGCACACAGTGTGTTGGCAGCCAAGTTCAGCTTTGATCCAGTCACCTAGAAAACAAGAAAGAAATAATATTATGCTAAAGTGGAAAAAATTTGCATCAATCTGTGATTTCGAGGTCGTGTTATATTGAATAAAATTTAACCTGAATCACAGTTTATATATATATATATATATATTATACACACACACACACACATCTACATACATATGTGTGTGTGTGTATGTATAGTTCTATTAAATCACACTGTTCTTGTAACCAACCCACAAACCCAACCATGCTGTCAGAATTTGGTCTGGTTTTACTCTTAAGACTGATTCAATCATCATGTGAGTAAACACAATATTGTCAGCTCACTATGATTCAGAGTGAAATACTTTTTTACCTGAAAGGTAAAGCACTTCCCAGAAGACACTTTAAGTGGGGAAAAAAGAAAGAAATCAAATCAAATCTATCAGTGCATGTGTTTCACTATTTCATGCTTGAAGTTGTTTCATTATAAGAAGTTCCTGACAGTTTTATTTTGGTCTTACAAAACAACCACTGTTCAACAGAATCCAGAAAATCACAGATTTTACTTTGGTTTAATCTCATTAGAGTAATTTAGGATCACTAAAAACCTCAAAACGTATTTGTTTTTTTAAAAATAAAAAGTCCACTCGTTCACTAATCGTATGGTAGAGAAATGGCTCCACCAAGTGGCACAATTACGCAAGCATCAGACATCCACTCTAATCTGATTCTTGAATTCCAGTTTCTCACATAATTTCTGCCAAAGTGATTTCTTCAGAATGCATGGATCCCATTCTTACTGTAGCCTGGTCACAATGCATTTCATTAACCATTTCATGCAATCAAAACTGAAAATAACATTGTATATTAGGCTGTTAGAGATTGCGTTTGCAGAATGTTGTAAAATGCTTGGTGGAGAACTTCATAGGCAATGTACACACATAAATGTAACAACACAATGCAAGTAATAGCTACACTTTGTGCCTGCCTTTGACTTCACAGGTGAAACAAAATTCAGCTATGACAGCTCAGATGTTACAGTAAGCTGTGACAATGAGCCAGCAAATCCATGACCCTGAAATTAGCTCATCTACATGAAATGCAATGCTTTAAATTGCTATCAGTTATACATATGATTTCCCTGCTATACAGTTAGGTCCATAAGTATTTGTACAGTTACTTTTTTTTTTTTTTTTTTTTTTTTTTTTTTTTTTTTTTTTCTTTTTTCTTTTTTTCTTTTTTTTTTTTTATTTTTTTTCTTTCT
>VUQI01019307.1:0-17073 GCA_015106735.1 Paratilapia polleni | reverse complement strand
CCACAGTAAATTTTAAATCAAACAATCAATATATGATTGACATGCAGACTTTAAGCTTTAGTTCAATGAGTTTAACAAGAGTATTGCTGTTTAGAAATTACCACCATTTTCATGGTCCCCCATTTTCTGAGACTCAAAAGTAATTGGACAATTGACTGATATATGAAGATGAGGCCTGTTCCCCCACTATTTCATGACAAATCAAGCAGATAAAAGTTCTGGAGTGTTTAACATGCATTTAGTAGATTTTCACTGGAAATGTCAATATGAGGTCCAAAGAGATGTTGATGCATGTGAGGGAGGCCATCATTATGCTGAAAGATGCAAAAAAAAAACTTTAAGAGTGGCAGAATCCGCAATGTGGTACATTCTTAAGGAATGCACTGGCCAGCTCAGCAACACCAAAAGGAAGACCGTGTGAGACAACTAACATGGATAGTCACAGAATTCCTTCCTTGGTTAAGAAAATCCCTTGACAGTATCTGGCCAAGTCAAGAACAGTCTCAAGGAGGCAGCCGTATCATTGTCAAGGTCTGCAAACAAGATTGTAAATACAGAGGGTTTACAAGGTGCAAAACACTGGTTACTCTCAAGAACAGGAAGGCCAGATTAGATTTGGCCAAAAAATATCTAAAAGAGTCTGCACAGTTCTGAAAAAAAAATCTTTGGGTAGATGAAACCCAAGATTAACTTTTACCAGAATGACGTGAAGACAAAAGTATGAAGCATACCAAATTATCTGCCAAACATGGTGGAGACAATGTTATGGTATGGGCATGTATGGCTGCCAGTGGAACCGGGTCACTAGTGTTTATTGATGATGTGACTGCTCATAGAAGTAGCAGGATGAATTCTGAAGTGCACAGGCCTATACTCTGCTCAGATTCAGCCAAATGCTGCAAAACAGATTGGACAGTGCTTCACAGTGCAAATGGATCATGAGTCAAAGCATACTGCAAAAGCAACCCAAGAGTTTCTCAAGGCAAAGGAATGGAATATTCTTCAATGCCCAAGTCAGTCACCTGATTTCAACCCAACAGAGCATGCTTTACAGTTACTGAAGACAAAACTGAAGACACAAATACCCACAAACAAGCAACTGAAGGTGGCTGCAGTACAGGCCTGGCAGAGCATCTCAAGGGAGGAAACACAGCATTTGGTGACTTCAGGCAGTCACTGACTGCAAAGGATTTTCATCCAAGTATTAAAAACAATCCTTATATTTAAAATTATGTTAGTTTGTCCAATTAATTTTGAGCCTCTCTTCAATCACATCTTGACTGCTTGATTTAAAATCCTCTGTGGTGGTGGACAGAAGAAAAATCACAAAAACTGTGTCATTGTCCAAATACTTCTGGACCTAAGTGTATACCAAAACATTATCACTAAAAGTCTCACTAAATCATCACAATGTGGGCGTGAACTAGGAAGCACAATACCTGGATCACGTAACTGAAACAGCTAAATGGAGTTCACTCTTTATTCCTTTTATCATGTGTACCTGTCCTTTTTCTACGCTGACATGTAAAGATATTTCGTGAAAAAGCATATTATTATAATGAGTTCTATAATTTTTTCTGTTTGGAAAAATAAATTTAATGACAAGACAAAACCAACAAAGTGGTAGTCTGTCTTTCAGCACTTTCTGAATTACCTAATTTACAAGGGGAAGAAAGGCGTGAAGGCATGGTAATTTCCCTAAACAATGTATATTTACTCTGACGTGTTACTCTGTCAGGACCAGCCGAATTTATGACATAAAAGGAATGAGGTTTAGGATACAGAGACAACTCCTAGCACAATGGATTGGTTGATAATTTGTTAACAATAAGAAAAACAGAGCATGCCACTGACCTTACCCAGTTAATATTACCAAACCAGCCTCCAGCGAGCAGTTTGCTCACAGGTTTGTCTCCCGTTTCACATATTTGACACCGCATTGTCAGTCTCGGTGGTGATAACAGAAATTAGTGTTACTGTGTTCTGTGTGGCATGTGGATAATATGCAGATTAACACCAGCATCAGACACACAGAGAACATGATATATGAAAGAGAAGGTAAGGCATTTGACTAAAATGTGAATAGAACTTTAACAGGTTTGCAGAATGCTGTTATTTACTGTATCAGTCACAGCAAAAATCCAGGCTACTACAACCAAAGGCCATTTTTTAATTCAAATGTCATAATCTACTCAAGAGTGCTTAGTGCATTCCTCAAGAACTGCATGTGGATGAAAGGGCTTACATCCAGAGACCACAGACTAGTCAAACTGTTCTGAGGGGACATTTCAGCTTTAGCACAATTTCCATCCACAACGATAACAGCTTCAATATGAAGTGGACGTTTCCTCATATGAAGTTTTAATTTTTCATACACTTTGTCATGCATTTATTGTACTGTAGAAACTGTGGTTTGCTCTTATGTGCCTTCTATGAATGCTAAATAATCTCTTATAATGCTTTGTTTCGTTACAGAGAATGTGCAGACTGCACTATGACTTCACCTGTAACAACATCACTTGTGTCCTTGATGAAATTAAGTTAACCTTTAAGCGCCTTTTTATCTAAATTTACTCAGACTGCAGTGATAAAAAGACAGTGACATCAATTTTTTTTTTTAAAAACAGCAAACTGCAACAAAGTAAGCACCAATTAAACTGCGAAGCACAATAAATGCTTTTTTCCCCCTGTTATTTTTGGCTTAGTTATACACTGTGTGGCCTTCAAGCGTTGCAACAGTGTAAAAAAGAAAAAGACAATACCAGTAGGCCTAGTTTTTCTTCTACAGGCTATGTGAATTAACCTTGTTTCCTATCTGCTCGTCGAGCCGTGTAGCATGTTTTTGTAACCCCTACTGTATAACATGCTTATCACCAAAGTCAGACTCACGTCGAAACCACAGGTATCGCTCAGTTTCAGGTGTAGTGGTGTGCGTAAACACAGTGTTGTATTGTGGAGATTGTAGTCACTGCCTGCCAAAGGCCACTCCTCCGCCGGGGTTCCGGTGATAATTTAAACTTCCAGTCCCAAAATGCTTAGTGGCCAAGAGCAAACAGAATAAGCAGGAGCTGTAACGTGAGGAGGCGAGGCTCTCGTATCCACGCCCTACAAAAAAAAAAAGTGTTAATGATAGTGGATTGACCTCTTTTCCTGCCAACGCTCCGAAGCAAATCTGCAAACATCTCATGTTGACGGTGAGTTCAAACTTTGTTTTCGTTCTCTCTTACCTAATGGTTTTTCGTCTTAGTGTTAATGTTAGGACGTAGCGTATAGCCCACGGATTAGGCTGTGCTTTTTGAATCTGTAACTGCTCAGTATGCACCTGTTCAGACACGACACTGACAGTGGCGTGGGTCTGGATGTTGTAGATGTGGTTCGTAAAGCTGGAGCTGGGGGCCTTTATGTTAAAGTGTTTCTTGTTCTGATCGGATTATTAATAAAAGATTTGTTTGACAGTGTTTTCATCTGATTAAATCTTTTTTTTTTAATACAAAAATTCGCATGAATTTAATTGGAACAGTTTACTTAGTCTTGAGCAGGAATACTATACTAAAGGAAAAGTAATACTATGCATACTAAGTAACTACCATGTGGCATTTAATCGGAAAAGACAGTGTCTATAGTTCAGTGGGACTGTACTTTGATCATACCAAGAAGCTCTTTGTGAGCTGACTACTGTCTCATAGGCTTGACAAGACCAACCTGTTTTTGTGCACTGGTGTAGGAAACCACATTATTAATGACTGACTCACTATGACAAGTGTTGAATGGGTAGTGACATTTTACGCAAACAAGTGACAGACTGGAGAGTTCAGGCTTTATTCCACAGTTTGGAGCAGTTTTCTCTAACAGATTGAAGCCCTGCCGAAATCCTGGGGCCCATTTTGCCGAAGGAAACACATTTGAGACAGAACAAAGCTGTAGCTTTACTTCCAGGGCTTTTATAGTGAAGCTTGTTGTCATCTGTCACAGCATTTTAAAATCCATGTGCATTTATAGATATTTGCAGGGCTGCAACTAACTTTTATATTAAATCTGAACTAGAAGTAAAATAGTGGTAGCACTTTGTATTACAGCTCCTTAATGTGGAAGGAGGGTTAATGTGGGTTATAATGTGGAAATAAGGAGGCAATAGCTGTATAATACCATTTAATTATCATGTAATTACCAAGTTAATAACCAAGTAATTGCTTGCGATCAACCATGTTTTTTAACTGGTAATAATGTGGGGAAAATGCAGCAATGTCTATAAAATGTTTAATTCCAAATACTGCACAGAAATTAGCATTTTACTGCACACAGGTTATCATATTGTTATCAAAATGTTACTGTGCTATTGCTAACTGCTTTTGCACCATAGGCATAGACTTGTTTCCATACTGTTACCCCTAGTTATTATCCTATCATATGCATTGCAGTGTATTATTACTCCGCTACAATCGATGGTTGATACCAAGGTATTACTTAGTTATTACCTTGGTAATTACATTGTAATTAAATGGTTTTAAATGGCTGTCACCTCTTCATTTCAACATTATTGTCATAGTATTATTACCATGTTATTACTGAGCTGTAAATATAGTGCTACCAAAATAATTCACACCTGTCTACAGTTTATTTATTTAACTTTCTTGATTTGTCAGTTCACTAATTAACAGAAAAAGCAAATATTCAAATGTTTATGAATATTTAGCCCTTTTCTTGTTGATATTAATAGTGGTTTAATAGCCATCAAATTGCTGCTTGTTTTCTGTTGATCAACTAATTTTGCACTGGGATTCCTATTTTACTGCTTGAGGAATAATGTAAAGATTTATCCAAAAAACTAATTAGTAAAATGAAAAAAATTAAAGCCATGTAGTTTATGTTTACAGATGAAAATATGGCAGCTGAAAGAGTCACATCCTTTCGTCGTGTTGGGAGTCTCATGCGGAGTAAATCTGAGGGCACACTGATTGATCTGGGTGACAGTGGCCTGACCAGCAACAATTTGAATGGTAAAATTCTCAATTTTAAGCTTAAACAGCCCGTGCTCTAAATTTGAACATGTGGTAATAATGTTAACAGACAGCCTAACCCCTGTCTCCATTTTCACAGGTGGGTTTATGCCAGGACAGACACAAAACTCTGAATGGCAGCTTTTGCAATCAGAAGTTTCGCTTTCATCTCAGACAAAAAATCCCTTTTGGGACAAGCTATCTGCATCAAACCCTTTCTTAGATGATATTGTACACAGCAGCACAGACAAACATATTTTGGACACATCAGATTTAAAAGAAGATCATAAAAGACATCCGTACACAAGTAACGATGATGCCATCAGCACATCTTCAGATGAAGGCAACGTGAGCAACATTTTGGAGAACAGACACAACATTGGCAACAGATCTGGGAAATGGAGGAGTGCTTCACACATTCCGGATGCTCTAGAGAGAAAGGTGCCAAGACAGAAGAACAGCCTCAAACCACCCGGGCCGGTACTGAACCCAGATTTTGAGTGGCTAAAGAATGACAGAGAGGCCTATAAAATGGCTTGGCTAAGCCACAGGCAGCTAACCCGCTCATGCCTGGACTTAAATATAATGAGCCAGAGCCCTGGATGGGCTCAGACCCAAGCCACTAACTTTCAAGTTATCTGCAAGATTGGCCATGCTGGAGGCTCAGTAGAGTTACCGGAGTCAGGAATTAGCATCCATATACCAGAAGGACATGTTCCTCCTGGAGAAGTCCAGGAAGTTACGCTGAAAGCAGTGCTAGATCCTCCTCCTGGACTCAACAACAACTACATCACAACCATGAGCCCTCTTGTTGAGGTGGTTCTCAGCAACATTAACACAAAGGAGTGTTTGTCCCTGGAGATGAAACTGTCAGGACAGGTGAAGAATGACGATTTAAGTCAGGTGATGACCACTGTGTTCGGGCTAGTGTCCAACAAAAGAGGTGGACCTTATCTCAAAATGAATGACTGTTACATTCACAAGAATATATTGCAGGTAAAGCTCCAGGATCTGAAGACACATTTTTTTGTGATTGCAGTTGCAGAGGCCTCTGCACTGCAGTCTCCTGCTACATCAGTCTGGGATTACCTTGACCGCCCAATCACTGTAGCAGTTTATGGGCCCAGATACATCCATCCATCATTTAAGGTTGTAATAGTTGTCTGCTGTCATGAAGACATTCCACCAAAGCTCCCGTTTTCTGATATCTGCAGAGGCAACAAAAACCTGCCTCCACTTGTGCTGCAACTTTGGGGAAAACATTGCTTTACACCAGACAAGCTCAATAACCTGCATGTTGAAGTTAGCCTGATTTGCTCGATGTTTAAAATCAAAACTGAAGATAAGCTGAAAGAAGTGAGGCAAAGTCAGCTGAAAATAGGTACAGTTTTGCACCTACCTGTTGCATTATCTAGTTCAGGTAATATAGAAGTGACTCCTTTTAAACTAGATTTACAAGTGAAGGAATCAAACAGTTCAGCTGTTGCAAATTTCCAGGTGCCTTCTCCTCCTGCAGCACCCATCAGATCAGAAAAGCGAGTGACAAAGCAGGTAGAAAGGCGGACTGAAATGACAAAAGCCATGCCTATCCCTGAGGAATGTCTTTCAGATTTACCCAAATTTACAGACAAACCCGTGAACCTGCAGTGGTATGGTGTAGCCCTAAAATCTGTTCTCCGTCAGACACGTGTAGAATATCTTCTGGAGTACTTCAAGGGTGACACAGTGGCTCTCCTTTCCAGAGATACGGTTAAATCAGTAGGAAACTCAAAAGTAAAGGAGTGGTATATTGGATTTCTCAGAGGGAGGACCGGTTTGGTTCACTGCAAAAATATCAAGCTCATAACCAGGGACCAGGTGATTGACTTCACTGACATTCATGTCACCACAGAAAACCTTCTGTACAACATGACGCTGCCCTTTAGAAGGCTTACTTACATGTACTCTGCCATCCAGACACTGGTCACTGAGCACATTGCCAGCTGGAGAGATTTTGCAAATGTTTTAGGGTACAGAAACCTGCCTGTGGACACACTCATGCAGAGGTATGGTGAAACTGAGCCTGATAAAGTGGGATGCATTCTGGAAAAACTGAAGGAAGACTGCCACACTGAGAGGGGCATGAAGTTTCTGCATGAACTCATGGTGGTAAGTAAAGGAAGTGAACAATGCCTTTTTTTAGAGTGACCATAGCTCAGGTGGTAGCATTAGCATAATTTCTTCATAGGTATGAATAAGAAGATCGTAGGTATGAATCTGACCCAGTGAAGTTTGTACGTTTCCATCAAGCTTGCAACATACTAGGTTAATCCTGATGTCACTGCGCCCTTGGTCGTGGCGCAAGCTAACAGCTATAGTGGCTGCCCACTACTCCTGATGCCGAGTTTGGGTTGAATTTTTTTTTGTTGCCCAGTTTTCCAGTTTTTGAGATAGCTGTAGAGACCTCTCCCTTCTCTTCAACATAATGAACTAGGTGAAACTTAACTTTTTGTTCCTCAAAGCCCCAGAAAATACATTTGAAATTTGCATTTAAGTCCATTTCAGAAATAATGACCTGGTTACACAAAAAAATCCACTAACTTCATTTCATGCAGGAACTATTTTCTTTCTACAAATGACACTTGCCAGCCTCATCACTGTGCAAAAGTCTGCATCTGTCTGTGACGATTAAGGTCGCACTCATGACAGCATGCCATGTTATAAACATTAGATTAGATTAGAATTAGAATAAACTTTATTGTCCCACATGGGAAATTTATTTTGGATAACAATGCTGCACTTTGCTGCATTCGCATAAAAAACAAAAACAGCAAATAAGACAAGATAAAAAGTGTAAATACAGTTCCAATAAATATTTAAGTGCAAGATAATGAGGCTCGAGACCTTTTAGTCTGAGCCAATTCCTTATTTAACAGTGTAATAGATGTTGGGAGGAATGAGAGCTTGTAGCAGTTTGTGTTGTAGCCGCTTGCTCTATAACGTCTCCCTGAGGGTAATAACTCATATTCCGAGTAAAGGATATGGGATGGATCTTTGACGACTTTATGAGCCTGATGAAATACAGTTTTCTCATATTTCGATTGGAGGGACTGGTGCTCTTTGTTTCCTATTATTTTCATGGCAGTTTTTACCAGTTGCATTGATAATGCCCACCTCAACCTCTCTCAGCAAGATTAGATTAGATTAGATCACTGCACGCTTCCTTTAGCTGATGACTTTGGGGTGAACTATCCCTTTAAAATCCCCTCTCCTTTGCCTCACACTGTATCCTTTAAATGCTTTCATTATAGCTAATTTGCATTTTTTAATATTATTATCAAGGGCCTGCTGAAGATGGATTCAGTGAATCTTGTGGCCCAGCTCATACAGAACACAGTCATTCTGTCCACTGCTGTGCAGCTGGGAGTTCGATGGCGGGAGCTTGCTGAGAAAATGGGAAAACTCTCCAGTGCACAGATAGCCAGCTATGAAGCACCGCATCGAGGGAAGAACGGTGAAGTCTGTCTCCAGGTCAGTTTAACTGTATTGGTTTAGCAAAGTTATTAGACATTTTATTGTAAATCTAATATATTTGTACTGTTTCAGTCAATGTGGAAGCCTGCCTATGACTTTCTGTACTCCTGGAGTCTCCGCTATGGAGACAGCTACAAGGACCTAATCCAGGATTTGCACCTGGGCCTGGACAAAATGAAAAACCCTGTGACGAGACAGTGGAGGCACCTGACTGGTGTGCTCATCACAGTGAACTGCCTCGATGTCTATCGAGCCTCTGCTCACCCAAAACCCTAAACCTTCTCCTCCAGTGATCAAAACATGCTGTGTTACAAGGTGGTGAGGTTCAAATGATTATGTTACATAGCTCTCCTGGTTGTCTTATGATTTTGCTGACTTTGTCTCAGTGTTCATTTTGTGCACAGGGCATTAGAGCCAATGTTACTAAAATTCACTCAGCTACATCCACTATACAGTGCAGTTAGTGAACTGTTACGAAAAACAGAAGAAATTTAAAGTGTGTATGTCTGCTGTTGTCAAATGTGATATATCCTTGAAGTGAATTTTCCTTTCATCACATTTTCATTGAGGTTATCATGAGGTTGTCCTGGGTATTAATAATCCCTCCCGATGTGTAATTTGTCTTTTAATCCTTTTAGTCGAAAGGCAATTTTACACAGCTTTTTATTCTTTAAGTCATATTCCCAGTAAATGCGGTGTTTCTGCAGCTTCGTGACTTTTCCACCAGCAGTTTTTTATGTTGTTACCTTTCTTAGATTGCTCAAAATCAGTAACTGTATTTGGTTAATTTTCGAAATTAGGATGTCAGGATTGAAAGCAAGGCTCCTGTGAATGTTTGTATCAGTGGCTTTCTTTAGATGTACTTTTTTGTAACATACTGTAGAGTAGCTGAATGAAACTGATAAATGTGAACACTTGCAAAAAAAAAAAAAAAACTAAAGGGTTGCATTTCTGACAGTCCATTATCCTAAAGTGTTAGGTCTGTGTGTTGAAAATGACAACGCTTGACCAAAGTCAAAGTTCCTCGATGCCAGTAAACAAACTGTTAAGGAGCAACTATACGTGTAACCTAAATTGCTGTTTTCTTAAATATTAGTGCTATTTTTATACTATAACGTAATATTTTAGATATGCACAAAACCAATAATGTAATAATGTACACGCTGTAATCATATGGTATTCATTATGTCATGTGTTGTTTTTTGTCAAATGGAAACCTCAGTGGCTAGAGTTGTGCCATGTACAGTAAACAGTGTCTTCAATCTTTGATACTAAGTTGCATATGTGAAGAAAGACGTGGGTAAATATAAACTATATAAACTGAAACATGCTACTTTGATCATCTTGTTCTTTTAGTAACAAGATAAAGTAATAGCAAACTCCAATGACTGCACATCACATCATCACAGTAAGGCCTTTGTGCATTCAGTGATTAAAAAATACATATATTAACAGTATTTTAATACTTCAAAGCTTACACAGTATGTGTCTGCTGATTTTTCAGTTTTAGTGAAGTCAAATCACACATCTACAAGTGACTTTGTGTTGCAGTGTTTTCCATTGATCTTCTCTTACTGTTTGCTTTTCCCTGTTTGTTTAAGCTAGTTTCAGCTGAAAGCATTATGTGCTGGTTCTCAGTTAAACAGAGAGCACAGAATGATGAACTGACTTTACTTTGGCTCACTGATTGCACCGTGGGAAGAATAAATCAAGTAAGGAAAATGGTATCAGGCAACAGAGTAAAGTGATTCAATCTTCAAGATGAGGGTTATTGTTTAAGTTGCACCAATGCTTTTTCTAAGGGCTTATCATTTCTTGGGCCCCTTAGTACCAGCTGAGCATTGTTTAAATGCCACAGCCTACCTGAGTATTGTTGCTGACCATGTCCTTCCCTTTATGACCACAGTGTGCCCAACTTCTGATGGGTGCTTCCAGTAGAATAGCGCAGCATGTCACAAAGCTCAAATCATCTCAAACTGGTTTCTTGAACATGACAGTGAGCTCACTGTACTCAAATGGCCTCCACAGTCACCAGATCTCAATCCAATAGAGCACCTTTGGGATGTGGTGGAACGGGAGATTCGCATCCTGGATGTGCAGCTGACAAATCTGCAGCAACTGTGGGATGCTATCATGTCAATAAAATCTCTGAGGAGTGTTTCCAGCACCTTGTTGAATTTGTGCCACAAAGAATTAAAGCAGTTCTGAAGGCAAAAGGGGTCCAACCCAGTACTAGCAAGGTGTAAGCAATGAAGTGGCCATTGAGTGTATGGTGGCATGTATTCCCTTGACAAAGACTTATTACACATCATTGCTTAGTTTTGTATGCATTAGAATACATGTTATATTAACGTCAAACAAGCCATATCCTGCTACAAGCTACTGCTTTTGTGGAAAAGAAGCATTTTCTTCTTAGATTAATCATTTCTTCAAAAATAAAAAAGTACATTTAGTCAGGTTAAATCAGCAAGACACTGGGACAGTAAGGAAACTTCATACAACATATATTAAGAGCAGTCGAATTCTTCACTGTCCAAAGAAAAACACTCAAACTGGCCCCAGAGACAAATCACAGAAATATACTTATGGATTTAGTAACGCAATTTAAATTTGACACTATTATTTTGAGAAGACCAGAATACTGGAACCCCACAGCTATTTTAAGAGTGCTGCTCTGTGCTCATTTCATCCTTCATTAGGAAATAGGACAAAGGTTCCCTGTTTTAGTGATGATAACTAATGGTAGGCCCAGAGAAATGATTCTCTGTCAGATTATCTCCCTGATTCTCAGGTCCAAGCATGTGATTCATTAAAAATAAACAATCTGGTCTATAACAAAACATTTGTGATTAAATACAAATACCAATAGTATTCTGAAGCTGTAAACATACTAGATAATGACTATAATGTGATGTGCTCAGGGCACAGAACAATATATCCAATTAATAAAAGTTGTGTAAAGACAGTACTGATACTATCACAATGAAATGATTCAACAACTAAAGTGTTCAAGGCATCTAGTTTGAAAATGGACAGTGTGTTTTTCAGTCCCTGTTTTTTAGGTGCGGTGAGGCGTTAAACTTTTGAGACTAATGAGATGTGACCACCTTTGTTTTGGGAGCCTTTTACAGCAGCAGTGTGAGAGTGCAAATAACAGTTCATAGTATGAACATTGATGCATGTCAGAGTCTTTTTTTTTATGTTTGCAAACTAGCTACACATTTCACCTGTGAATTCTGGACAGACCATGAAACTACAATTTGCGATCAATAAAATGTGAAGACATTACAATAATCGGCCCTGATTGTCCACAGCATCTTCTCGCTGTTTTTGTGTTACACTCAAGACTCAAAGCCCACAGGAGACACGAACGCTTTCACAACAAAATAATCTTTGTCCCTGACACTCCTGTCAAATCTGCACCGATTCCGGTTCATAAGTCTTTTTAAACTGTATCAAGGAAAAACCATGTTAAGTTCCTTTTAGTTCTATTTAGTTTCAAACAAAACGAGACACTGAAAATGTTCCCAGACTTGTACCAAGTCCACCTCCTAAACTATCATCATCAATCTGGGCACACAGGAGGCTTGTTCTGCTACATTCGGGTTATGTTTGTACAGCATACTTCATCTATATTTCCTGTTATTTCACAGGAGCCAAAACCCACTACAGATTGTAACCCTGTTCATCATTAGGGCGAGGAGGGTGAGATCCCATAAGAAAATCTCGTCTCACCTGCTCAGTCTGCTCTGCTGATCTGGGTGGGATTAAGGAGATGGTGGCACAATATTATTTCTGTAAGAGGAGGAAAAAATGCTCCACTGCTTGTTGCTTTTCCTCTTTTCTCAGCTAACTGCCAAGAAAAACTTTAGTACATTAATGCGTTACTTTTTTCATATACATTTGGATGATGAATCAGCTGAGAACATGCATACTATGTTAACCACTGACTATCATAGTACAGTTGTGTATTACCCTCTACCTGTCCTCAGATCTCACAGTGTGGTCTGTCGGCCAGTTTCAGCCAATGGTGGTATTTTGTGCCGCCTCAAGGAGAGAATGCACTACTGTACACTTCATAAGAACTGATAAAGCCGCAGGACAAGATCAAGAAAGCACTACTTTTCAGTTTCAATACATCTGCTATCACCAACATAGCAGACTAAACCTTCCTAGCACTGACAGACAGCTGGAGTATCACATGTAATCATATGCTGGCTCCCTAAGTTGGCACTCAGTCATCAAAACTTTGGGGTACCCTACGCTAAAGGATAGGTATTACACAATAAAATACATTTTAAATATATAAGCTTCTCATTTTGCTGGTATTCATAGTTTATTGTTGTTGGGAATATTCCATAACCCTTACTGACAAGGAAAAATGTGTCACTATACACCAAAACAGAAAATACTCCTCCATCAATCTAAGAGTGTGACACTTTCAGTCCAGTGGGTGGCGCCATTGCATTGACCAAGACGTTGTGTCAGTGCTCTTGCTCGGTTAGTTGCTCATTTGTGTCAGCCTTCTGTTATTACCAAACAGCACCATTTCAATCAGTAAATAATAATAATCTCATATATGTCTTCATTATGTCTTATTTCTGTTAAGGAAATAATGTCAACTACAGTTTTTTTGTTTGTTTTTGTTGGGGGGTGGACCTCATCAACACCGTAAAACTGTCAAATAGAGCATGAAAAATAGTGGATTTTTAAGCTCTAATGCCTGCATGTTGTTCTTAACTGCATGCAGCTTGGATTGCTTCTATTTTTATCTTTATAAACAAATGTCAACACACACTAATACATGTAACGCTGCTGTTATAAATAGGCATGCTCATAGTCCAAACAGTGTGACTCTTTCTGAAGCCAACAGCCATGGGAGCCATCCACAAATCACTGTTATGAACAGAAGCATTCCTCTGTCCTCCAGGGTATATAAGGCTTCATTTGGTTTGCCTCCATGATATATGTTGAGGGCAAGAAGTCATTTAGCTTTCAATTTATTAGCCTGGTGATTTATGCATGCTGCAAAGGTAGCAGTGGTGTCTCCTACCTCTCCAGCCCCCGCTGTCCTCCACTCTCCACCACTTTCAGATTAGACTCTAATAATTTGGTAACAGATGATGTGAAAGAGGAGAAAGTTCAACAATTAGAAAAAGTCAGGAAGAAAAAAAACATGGGTTTACAGTTTCTTTGGCTGCACTTCATTTATCACTGGTGTTATAGTCACTCACTGGATGATTAAATGCTGAGACCACAGCAACCTGCACCGTAGCTGGACTCCATATATTAGGGAAAGAAAACACTAAAGAACACCTACAACAAAATTCTGGCTGAAAATCAGAGATGTATTGATTCAGCAGCAATATGAGGCACAATAATTCAGCTGGTTTTCTTCACTAAAACAGCTTTGTAAAACTGGACTTTCTATACCGTTACATAATATGGCTGAAAACAAAGTCTTCAAATCCCTGATACAAAAACAGAGATAGTTGTAGTTTTACAGATGTCGAAGGGTTTGTAGCTTCCCGTTTTAGCAGATTTGTGGTGTCACAAGGTGTCGATCGTTGCCCAGAGATCAATGTCTTTCTTCTGACTAACAGCCTGCTTGGAGCCTCTTCCCATGACCACCGCTGGGATGAAGGAAGCTCTGTTACCAAATGACTCACTGGGAAAAAACAACCTGAAGTGTTTGGCAGTGTTCAGAGAGGCTTTGTGAGTAATCACCATCCACATCTTTGGACACTTTACTTTGCTCTCACTCTCACTTTTTCCATCAACCAACCTTACAAAATCCGAGTTTCGGCATTTCAGAACACTGAGATAAAGATTAAGGAAATTTAGAAGACACAAATAAACCCAGTATGCTATTTATAAACATCCGCATCTGCAACTCAAACCAAAGTCCTCAATTTAGCAAGGTTACTTTGCCTTCAAGGGAATGATGGCAAATTGTTTTCCCTGTGCACACTAGTTAGTAGACTGGTTTATTTGTGTTGATGTGATCACATCCTATCTTGCTGTAAGTTTTGTCAGGGGTACCATGATGTTGTGGAGGAGGTGCAGAGAGTGTATCTGCATGCTGACAGGTCTGATGTACCAACCGTGACACTCCCACTCCACCAATAATCTAAAAACCAGATGGAGGAGGGCTGAGAATGAGACAAGGGAATGTGCAGGATTGCAGCATAACATTTTGATAGTGAACATTTCACTACTGAACCTCTATTAGTATTTTTTCTTCCTAAAAGGTTTGTCATTTTCACATCATAGCTCTAACATGCTAGCTTTAAATCATCAGCCCTGAGGTCTTTTTTACTATCACTTTAAAGCCTTTAGAGTACCGGTGATGACTTATGAATTAGTACTTTTTAAAAAGAGTACTTGGGAAAAACTTGTTCTTCAGAAATTGCATGATTAGATTGTTAATTATTATCAGTGATTGCACCACTACTATGGTATGGTTGTAGCTGCTTGAAGTAGAGATTTTTTTAACTGCTTTATTTAGGGCTTTGGTCCCCAACATAGGGGACCAACCCTTAATGAACATAAACCTGAGTGCTGATGAGATATGTAACGGGGTGGGAAAGAAGGAAAAAGTTCTGATGAGCAAATGTGATAGCATTAAAGGAGGATGGAATCTGGTGAAACTGCTCATTACTAACATTAATCAAGCTATCAAACTTTTTGTACACTGCAAATACAAATGCAAGGTCCTTACTTAAACTATGTGAGTGCGTTTAACTTTAAAGTTAAGTCTTTCAAGTCTTTTAGGTTTCCTTGCTTAAACAGAGTTACCTGTGCTTTTTGCCTTATTTCAAACCTGTTTTATTTAATAACTCCACTTGATTATTTTTTTTTTTTCTAGATAAAGAAAAGGTCTGCACTGATGAGCCCAAAGTTTTAGCAAGCAACAAGCTTCCATGAACAAGACTCCTGTAGCTATTAATGACTCCAGGTCGCTGTTCTTGTACAGGGTTATTGTTCAGGTGTTATTGGATGTAGTGGTCATATAACTGTACAGTCCATGAGGCACAGAATTGTAACAAAAGACTTTGATCTCTGTCCTTCCAAATTATAATGTCAATATTGTGTATAATTGCTTTATAAGTAAATGAGTAATCAAAGTTTTTCTAAGTCATTTTATGACTTGAGTCAGTCAAACAAAAGTATTTTAAGTGTATTCAACTAAAAAATGAAGTTCATTTGACTTACGCTGTATTGCACACTCAAAACAAACAAACTCTTTTACTTTCCCTCTTAAGTTTACTGTACTTAATTTTTTTTTCTGAAGCAATGAATTGGCATACTTTTTTAGGTGAAACCAACATCTATTTTTTCATTGACTATAAAATGCCATAGATGTCTGAAACATGACAAATATCTTTGACAACATCTTATTGTTAATGTTTAGGTCCAAAAAATTAATTTAGCAGCATTTTGATTTTCATTTGAATTATGTTGTTTGATGCAGTTTGCAGTGTTTGTGTGGCCGAAAACAATGTTAAGTTTATATCTGAAACATGGCAAAAATCCCTGACAACATCTTGACCTTAATGGTAGCAGTCTGATGATAATGCTGGAGCAAAAAGTTAAATAGCTTCCCCAGAAATACAGTGGCCTGGAAGAAGTAAAACTAATACTGTACCTAATTACTGCAATACACCAAGGTGCTTTCAACTACAGTATAGGAGCCTATAAGCCTACCTAATATCATCACAACTACCAGTGCTTGTACAGTTGACACATTACTTTTTTCCTTCTATTTTACTACTCTAAAAATTTCTAGCAGATAGTTAAAGCAGTTACAAGCTACAGGTGTCGACAAGTGATGTCTTAGACAGATTTAAGCCCTCGGTACCTGAATAAATCTCAGACTACTCTCTGCCATGGAAAAATTAGCTAAAACTCTAGTCTGACAATATTTTCATGCCTTTTCTCTTTTAACTGAAAGTCAAACTTCATATCTTGAAAAGAGCTGGGTGGCCATCATGACCACACATCTTCCACGTTGATGAGTTAAAGTATCCTGAGACTGGGAAAAAAAAAAAACAACAACATAAAATCTACTATTCAACTGAGATAAGGGATGGGGGATAAATCTGTCAAAGAAGAGTGTCCCCTTGACTAATTTCTGTCAACCAAGAGAGAGAACAAGCAGGGCTGAAGGGTTACTATTCCAAAAACAACATAGCTGGAGAGGTAGCCTATTGTGTCCTGACAGATTGGTCTGACTGAAGGAGGAGGAGGAGGAGGAGGTCGCCTTTAACTGACACACAGGGAGGAGCAGAGGTGAGCAGAAATCTGGGGGAGATGGGAACACAGCTGCGTTTCAGAGGAGAGTTGGTGTCTCCCTCCAAAGGTTTCTATGAGTATCTAGCTACCTATCTATCTATCTATCTATCTATCTATCTATCTATCTATCTATCTATCTATCTATCTACCTATCTATCTATCTATCTATCTATCTATTGTCCTGATCACATCCCAGCTTTTCCACCCCACCCCCCCCCCCCCCCCCCCCACCCCCCCCCCCCCCCCCCCCCCCCCTTTCCCCCTTTCC
>VUQI01019306.1:0-20911 GCA_015106735.1 Paratilapia polleni | reverse complement strand
CCTCATAGTACCATACTATCCCAATAGAGCACTTCGCTCTCAGACTGCAGGCTTACTTGTGGTTCCTAGGGTATTTAAAAGTAGAATGGGAGGCAGAGCCTTCAGCTTTCAGGCCCCTCTCCTGTGGAACCAGCTCCCAGTTTGGATTCGGGAGACAGACACCCTCTCTACTTTTAAGATTAGGCTTAAAACTTTCCTTTTTGATAGAGTTTATAGTTAGGGCTGGATCAGGTGACCCTGAACCATCCCTTAGTTAAGCTGCAGTAGGCCTAGGCTGCTGATGGCTTCTCATGATGCACTGAGCACTTCCTCTTCCTCACTTCCTTTCACTCTCCATGTGTTTATACACCACTTGCATTTAATCATTAGCTATTATTAACTCTGTCTCTCTCCCATAGTGTGTCTTTTGTCCTGTCTCCCTCTGCTCTCTTCTGTTTCTCCTCATCCCCAACCGGTCACAGCAGATGGCTGCCCCTCCCTGAGCCTGGTTCTGCTGGAGGTTTCTTCCTGTTAAAAGGAAGTTTTTCCTTCCCACTGTTTTTACCCTAAAATATAAAGCACCTTGAGGTGACTGTTGTTGTGAATTGGCGCTTTATAAATAAAATTGAATTGAATTGAATTGATCCATTTCCCTGTAATGTTATCTGCTGCACCATGTGTGTTTCCACACAGTTCTGATAAAATCCCGTGCACCCTGAGGAGAAACCTCTGAAGGAGCAGAAATCTACCATCAGTGAGGTCAGCAGACCTGCTTCCACGCAGAACCACATGGGGAAGTGGTCTATGTGGTTTGTATTGTTCATGCTGTCATGAAAAACTGATCTGAGTCACTACTTCAGCTGGGTGACAGATAAAAATATGATAGTGCTGCAAATGAGACTGGGAGTCATTAGTCTTATAAATTCAGAGGATTCATACAATACAGCACAGATGCAAACACTGTCTTTATAAACTCATGTAAAACTGCAGCCTGCACAAGTGTTTTCCTAACAGATAAATGAAGACAGGCCAGAATCTGATAATAAAATACAGTCTAACTTTCATTTTCGGTACTTTTAGTGACTACACCTAACAAAACAGCTCCAAGACTCCACCAACCGGACTTTTCCTTGTTTACGGGGCGAATGCTCAGACCTGGAAAGATTTCACTTCTTCTACAGGAACACAGATCAGCAGATGTGAAACCATGTAAAAGGAACATGCTGAAATCCATGTCCAGGAACACGAGTCAGCTGATGACTTTTTGTGAGTATTTCACAGAGTGCTCATAAATTCTGATTGGTGACTTTACATTGAGGTCACACCTGTAAGTGATGCAGGACCACGGGCCCAATCAGGACTGAAAAACATCCGAATTCAGAGAGGACAGAACTTATGACATCACACAGATCCAGGAGCACAAAGAAATGTGTTTAGAGTGTTTAGAGCAGCCTGAGCTTCAGACTCACACACACTGACCTCATGATCAGAAGCTCTGATCGTGTTTAATGTGAACATCCACCACTGGAACAGGAGATATGTGACAGGAAAGATCAGGTGTGGTCTCACCTGGTCCCTCAGTACTGATCCCCTGATGTTCACTGACAGGTGTAACTGATGTAAACTCACCTGGTCCCTGCAAGGCCCCCAGGTGTTTCTGGTACACAGACTCTCTGATGTAGCTCTGGTATCCATCCAGGTTCACGAACTTGCACACGAAGCGGTTTCTGTGAACGCAGTTGAACAGGACGCACGTGCGGTTCTCGCCGCCCGGTTTCAACAGCGCCAGGTTGCAGAGCGCGTCCGCGCAGCACGCGCGCTCGCAATCGGCGTTGGAGTTGAAGTTGACGGTGGCCAGCATTGCCGCACCCTCCTTCACCGCGTCCTCCGCGTCCAGCACGAAGTCGTCCTTCCCGGAACGGAACGCGCTGCCGCAGTGCGCGTCCTCCGCCGCCGCGTCGGGCAACAGGAGCGGGAGCAGGAGGACGAGGGGCAGGAGGAGGGAGGAAGAGGAACACTTAGACATGTCCAGCTGCGATCAGTCTGCACGTGACAGGAAGAAAACCGTTTACCGCGTCCTGACGCGTCGCCGCTGCGCTTCACTTCAGTCCGATTCCAGAAGAAAACTCGACCCGAAATCCGAGTCACCTGCTCAGGTGTGTCTATCTCCTGTCTGACAGGAAGACAAACGGGACGGCCCTCCCACCGACAGGTGACACTGACGCACTACTGACGTCACTCACTGGCAGGTGGAAACAGACCTGAAGCTTCTTTTACTGTCTGTGTTGTGCATTTGTAACTTTTAATAAACAAATCAATAAAACATAATAAACTGAATAAATAAGTAAATAAATAAATATTTTTGAAACTAAAACAGAAAAGCATGACGTTACTGTTGTAGAAAAGGTTTCAAAGTTTTCCTCAACATCAAAACGTTTCATTCTCATAATGTGGCTGAATGTTTGTTATAAAAAATCAACAAACATTACATTTTAATAAAAGCATATCAGGAATTTTTTATTGGTTTATTTACTCATGCATGCCTGTCTCACGTTTCTATTTAATCTGGAAGTATTGGATGAGAATAAACCGAGTTTCTACATTTAGATCTATTTTTACAGTACTCACTTTGGAGTAAAATTTAAATAAGCACCAGTTTGAGACTTGTGAAAACCTCATGGAGCATATGGCATTTTTTTATTTTCTACATATTCATAAATCAAACGACGCTGAGATGAAACAACACAAACAAGAAACATTTTGAAGTCTGAGTTTGAGATGAAGCATTTTCAGAGTTATTTCTGATTGGTTTGAGGAGGGAAATAAAGAAACTGGGTGTGCGTTTCAGGGAGGAGCTGAGTCCCACATTTGACTGACAAAATAAAAGCACCACATATTAAAAACCTGCTTTAAACACAGAGAGAAAACCTCAGAGCAAAACAAACAGACATGAAATGAACATTTTAATATTTTATATTCAGATTTATGTAGGTCAGTCTGTCACTTTTCAATCACTATTCAATTAAAAATCTTTTCTAAATGAGGTATTGATTAATCTGTGCAGTACCGTCAGTGAGCAGTTCACACTCCAGCCAGCAGGGGCGCTGCAGCAGCATCTGAAGCCGGCCAATGAGCCGTGCTGCAGGAAGTTTAAAAGCAGATCGACTGGAACGAAGTTTAGTTGGTTTTATTGATTATTTGTGATTTTGGTGAGTTTTTTCAGGTAAGAAAAGCTGAATTTATTTTATTAAATCACGGAGCGGGACGTGTTTTCTTCACTTCATTAGCTTGGTGGTGTTTAACTGGGAGATGAGCCGAATTCCGTTCAGAAACGGTCGAATTTTAGCTTAAACGTGATTATCAGCTGACATGTTTAACTCACGACACGTTCTAAATGATTCCATGAAACAACACGACCCCTTCTTTAATTCGGCCCACACTGAAACAGACATGAAGAAGCTTTTCTTTGTACAAAGCGGTGATGAAGATATGATGCTGCGGTTATTCTGAGCCGCTTTGAACCAGCAGAATTTGACGTTTTTATGAGGAGATTTGGCAGCTCAGCGTTCAGGTGAGTTTCACCTGACCTGACTTACATATATTGGAGTGAACTTTAATTGTGGCTGATAAGAAGTCAGATGACAAAAGGGAGAATAATTCTGTATAGCTGTTTTTTTTCTGCTGATTGATCATTTGATTTATGTTTGGATTAAGTAAGTAAGTAAAGTTTATTTATAGAGCGCTTTTCACACACATAAAGCCACAAAGTGCTTTACAGCAAGATAACTAAAAACTAGGAATAATCACAATTAAAAGAAAAATAGAAAAATAAAACACAAATAACAGCAATACAGAACTATGTTAAAACTGAATAAAAACTAGATAAAAACCTAAAAAACAAAAGAATGTTAATAGAAGGCCTGATTAAACAGAAACGTTTTTAACTGGAGACTGGTCCAACGTGTTGGTGCCACAGACTGAAAGGCTCTGACACAAATGCATGAATAATCAGAGGAGGAGACTATAGCTCGCAATTTAGAAATGTTCCTTAAATGAAAGAAACAGGAATGTGAGACAGATTTTACATGTGAATCAAAGCCCAGAGGGGAATCAAATATTACACCAAGATTACAAACACTGGACTTCACAGATGAGCAAATGGAAGCAATCACTTGACTGATTCTTGAATGTATTTCAGGAGGAACTACAATCATGGCCTCAGTCTTGTTGGAGTTTAAAACAGGACAATTATTGGAGAGCCACTCACTGATCAGGGATCAACAGTCAACCAGCATGGACAGCCTATCCAGCTGGTGAGGCTTAAAAGACACATACAACTGAATGTCATCAGCATAGAAATGATAAGAAATGCCAGAAGAAGATTGAATGATGCCGGCTAAAGGAAGGTTGTTAAGGGAAAATACTAATGGACCCAGGATTGAGCCTTGTGGAACCCCACAGGTTAGAGATGCAGTGTTGGAGGAGAACTTGCTCACCCTAACAGAGAAAGTCCTGTCAGATAAATAGGAGGAAAACCAGTCTAATGCTGAGCCAGCGATACCAGCCAAAAGCTTGAGCCTGTTCAGTAAAATATTATGGTCATCAGTATCAAAGGCAGCAGTATGAGTACAGAACAATTTCCTGCATTGGATGCCATTAGAAGATCATTGTAGACCTTTAAAAGAGCGGTCTCAGTGGAGTGCTGCTTTTAAAAACCAGACTGAAAAAGGTCAGAAACCTGTAATGTGCATAATAAGGATCTAAATTGATTTTCAATAGGTTTTTCTAATAATTTGCTAATAAATGGTAATTTTGAAATAGGCTGATAATTACTGGGAGAACTGGCATCAAGATTAGGTTTCTTTAAGTAATGGAATTAGGTCAGCATGCTTAAACAGGAAGAAACAGAACGTTATCTCAACGGCAATGAAGAACCACACAGGACGGAAGGAGGTAAGGTCTCTCACGAGGATGATGAGGGTTTCAGCTTATCCATTATACTAATTAAATCATTGAGTGTAATTGGAGAGAATAAAGTAAATTGGGATTTAAAGATTAAAAAATGACAGTGAATAGTTTAGTTTGATGTTTTAAGAAGATTAGAAGACAAAATCATCAAATTCCCACTTTTTAGAAGCAAAAATGATAGATAAATAAAATTAGCAGCTGTTCTGACAGTTTAACTTTTATTTAAATCATGTATTTAATCATTAGTCTGATGAATTGCTGTAGTTTATCTACTCATTATGGTACATTTCATTTATTTTATGAAGTTTTGAATTCTTCTAATAATCTGCATCGCTTTATTTTTTCTTATATTTAATTATTTTATTTAGGATTTGTAATTGTTTTAATTTTATTGACCTAATTTTATTTAGATTTCTTAAATGTGTGTTTTTAATTTATTTTGCTTTGAATTGTAAGTTATTTGTTGTGTGTTACTATCAGCTTGTCAGTCCTCTGTGAAGCGCTTTGCGCTGCTCTAACCTGCAGGAAATGTGCTGTACAAATAAAGGTTGATTGATTGGATTGATTGATTGATCGATACGGGATATATGCACAGTCCTACGTTGGAGTTTGGATTTTCAGGACAATAAAAAGTGCTGAAACATTTGCGAGTTGAATCGTGACAGGAAGCGTCACTCGATCGTTGTGACAGCAGGACTCGACACTCTTATCGCGTTTTCCCTGAGCTGCAGGTGACTTTTTATTTGAATACAATTAAAGTTTCTTCATTTAAATCATTCAAAAGTCACAAAATTCAGTTTAAAGTGATTTAAAAAAATCTGAAAATGTTTGAAAATCTGAAATTCATCAATAAAATGATTGATTATCAGATCAGGTCCGATGGATGAATATCAGTTGTGGATATTGGTTGTTGTGCTGACCTCACAGCCGTTTGTCTGTGGAGTCGATGAGGATGCTGTTTATTCCTCATAGTGATTATTGATTATTGATTGGCTCTTGTCCTCCAGCTCCAGGTGACGTGATGGAGGAGGTGACTTACTGCAGGGAGCAGCTGCAGCGAGGAGGAGGAGGAGAGGAGCTGAGCTTCGAGGAGCTGCGAGCCGAAAACTATACCCAGAAACAGGAGCAGGTGGACGGTGCGTTCACTGACTGTTGGTGAAGCGTTCACTGACTGCAGGACAGAAGATGACCTGTGAGAAGTGAGCGTTCAGGTGTGAGTCGAATATGAATGTTTGTCTCCTTCAGAGAAACTGAGCCGTCTGAGTGAGGAAGAGGAGGAGCTGAGTCCGGAGGAGGAGGAGGAGGAGGAGGAGGAGATTGGGGGTGAACAGGAGGTACACTGTTACAGTGACCACCTCTGACGTTACAATAACCTTTGGCTCAGGTGTACTCGAGTACATTAGTGTTTATACACCACTTGCATTTAATCATTAGTTATTATTAAACTCTGTCTCTCTCCCATAGTGTGTCTTTTGTCCTGTCTCCCTCTGCTCTCTTCTGTTTCTCCTCACCCCCAACCGGTCGCGGCAGATGGCTGCCCCTCCCTGAGCCTGGTTCTGCTGGAGGTTTCTTCCTGTTAAAAGGGAGTTTTTCTTTCCCACTGTTGCCAAGTGCTTGCTCATAGGGGGTCGTCTGACTGTTGGGGTTTTCTGTCTAATATTGTAGGGTCTTTACCCTAAAATATAAAGCGCCTTGAGGCGACTGTTGCTGTGATTTGGCGCTATATAAATAAAATTGAATTGAATTAGAGTATTCAGAGTGACTGCGGCTCTCCCTGCAGCTGCTTCCCACCTCCTCGGAGGGACCTCCCACCGCTGCCTCCTTCCTCATATATGACGAGTTCCCGTCTGATGGTGCAAGGCCTGCTGGGTAATAAACACCCCCCTGCTGCGCTAACGTCTCTGTCGCCGCCCGCTCTCTGCACCAAAAACACGATTTGTTCTACACATGTGCAAAAAGACTTGTACTTCCTGTCAGCGCTGTAGTTTAAAAGGATGAAGTTCCTGTTTCCTGCCGTCCGTACATTCCGTTCACGTCGATATCAGAGAAGAATCGGTGCTCTGTAAGCAAAGATGGAAGGCTGCTTCCATCTTACATTTACAGTCTGTTTCTCCTGCGCTGCAGCAGGAGAAACAGACTGCATTTATTTTTTTATTAAGTGCATAAATTAATAAAGGAGAGCTTGAATTAAAGCCTCAATAAATATTTTATTAAATTCAGGTTCAGTTTTTCAGAATTCACAAATTAAGCAAATTTATTTATGGTTACTTTAAGCAACTAAAAGTTTAATCAAAAATGAATTTTCCATTTCATACCTAGTAAAACCCAAGATAAGATTTTATTTTAATCGTACAATCTGCCATAAAATGCTTCATCAATGCTTCGAGTTTATGTTTAGGGCTTTTATTGTGAAAGGGACAGGAAGAAGCCCTTTCACACATGTGCAGAACACATCAGGTTTCTGGTATGGATCAGGCGGTCCCTGGATCTGCTGCAGCAGAGCTCATCGCCCGGTTCTCCTCCAGCAGGAAGTCCAAAAATGAGCTGCAGGACGACGTCTTCCTGCCTCCAAACGAGCAAGGACTCTGTGTGAAGGTGCAGTGTCCTCGACGGCCAGGTGAGAGCGAGGGGTCCAGGTGAGGGCGAGGGGTCTGGTCTCAGACGTCCAGGTGAGGACCTAAAAAGAAAATTGAAAACTTGTGGTCTTTGAAGCGGGTCTGCTCGGGAAGCAGGATGCTGCCTTCAAACGCGCCCACATTTCCAGCAGTTTGTAGCTAATCTGGATGGAGATGAGAACCTGCAGGATGAATGTATCAATATAAATGTAAAATAAGACACACCCACTGCTGCCATCATCACTATGTTGTGTTTATTTCCTGTAGAAATGTTCAGAATGGTTCTAGATTAGGTTGAGAAACCAGGAAAGCAGCAGTAAAAATAAAATCTGAGTTAATGATGTGTTTTCTCTCTCAGGTGCCGCCGCCCCCTCTGAACTCCACCAGGTTTGTTCCTTTAAGATTTTCACTGGGAGAGTCCAGAATGGACAGGATTAGAAATGAGTACATCAGAGGGACAGCTCAGGTTTGGAGACAGAGAGGCAAGGCTGAGATGGTTTGGACATGTGCAGAGGGACAGTGGATATATTGGACAATGGGTGATGAAGATGGAGATAAATTTATTAATAAATGACCAGCAGCTCCTGACGTGGTCATTAAGAGATTAAAGTTTCTTGTGTTTTACTTTGAAAGGTCAGAAAACACCTGAAAACTTCAGTCCATCTCCTCCTGTTTTTCCAGATTGAAGACTTGGACCCATCTGGACTCCAGAACCTGGACTCAGCTCCAGGTGGGTTTTTTCTCTCTGCAGTGACTCGGGTTGGTTTTTGGTGACCAGCAGCTGTTTGTTCTGGAGCTGCAGGTTTTCAGCACCTGCTGGTTTGATTCCAGATGTAAAAACCTGAGCTGATGCTTCTTCACGGAGCTCTACAGCAGAGTTTGGACTAAAGGAATCTTTTTCTTCTTTTATATTTTATTATTTTTCCAAAATATTAAATTTTTTCATTCTGTGGCTTTGAAACCAGACTGAACTGAACTTGACCTACATGGTTTTTAAAGTAAAATAAACTGATTTATGGTAGCTTATTATCACTTCTTGATCTTTCATTCTGTTTTATTTAACATTTTTATTTATATTTCAGACATAAAGAGACACATTTGGACATTTCATTATTTTTAGATCTATTAATATTTGGACATATTAAAATAATTTAGGATAATTCAAACTAATCTTAACAATTTTTTTTTAAATATTCTGAGTTTATTTCTTTTTTTTTCTACAAATACAACATTTGCAAACCCCTCAGAGACATTTGGGTTTAATGTGAAGGTCTTTGTAATAAAGTTTTTGTCTGCTGCTGCTGCTTCTCTGGTTGTCTGATTAAACTCTATCGTTTATGTTGATCCATGAGAGGGCAGCCACTAAAAACTGATTTTAAGTTTTGAATTGAGGTTGGTGAAGACTGAACTTCATGTAAATGGGTAAAATTCTGTCTTTAAACACAGATTTATGATGTCCATCGTTGGAGTCAGCTGTTTTAACTACAGATTTATTTGGTTACCTTTGTTTACACGTGTGTAACACGAGTGTTATTAGTTGAGTGTTTGTCAGCATTCATGTGTTCATACTGTGAACGTGTTACTGCTGGTCAGGTCATCAGGGAGAAACCATCGCAGACCTTCAGACCAGGCTGGAGTCTCGCAGCCCGACATACTTCCAGAAACGGGTCAGGAAGAAGCTGAGTCCCATAGAGGAGACCAGCGTGGACGCCCTCTCTCTGACCTCTTTAACCTCGCTGGGAAGCTGCAGCCGACTGGAGGAGGACCAGGAGGACCAGGAGGGGGATTGCACCACACCAACTGGTCGGGAATCTTAATTTAAACGTTATTAAATTAAAGAAATGAAGCCAGTAGCCTATTTGCCCCAAACCCTGCAGTTCCTCCAATGTCCACCAGAGGCTCCAGCAGTGAGTCAGTCCCCACAGACTCCCATGTTAAAACTTTACAGCAGAAATAAACATGTTTACAGCCTGATACAAAAACTGTTTGGTCTCTGTAGCTAATTTCCCCCTTCATAACACCTGTTTATAACTCACCTGTTTAAACTGTATTATGGTTTAAAGTTTGTATTATTAGGGGCGTGGCCTCTTTGACTGACAGGTGGATGGTGACACAGGCGGCTGTAGCTGCTAGCTATCTGCTAGGCTTCACCTCAGCTAATTGGAGTCCCTGAACGGATGTTACTGAGCACTAATTAGCAGTATCTGTTGAAGCTACAAAATACAGAGTCTAGAAACCAGTGGGTGAAGTCACAGTACTGAATCCAGTTTTTATCTAAAGTCTCTGCTGGAAAGTCATATCAGCACTCCAAAAACAAGAAAAGTTCCAAGCAATCTGGCTGCACCTCTGCCAGTTCCTATTCCTGTAATTACAACGCAGTAAGTCACTAACAGATTAACAGATTGAATTTCTTTACCTTTTGTGTGTTTCTGTTTGTCTGAAGTTTATACAGAAAGCAATAATCTTGAAATAATAGCAGATATTTGAGGTAAACTCTTAATCTAGAACCATGTGGGAAAGTGAGGAGCAGCTGGTGATTTACCACCTGCAGACAGGACGTCCAGCGTGCCTCCAAACACTGACGGAGGCTCAAAGTTTCGTGATGGAAAAATGCCTCCTTCCTGTCCTCCTTCGTCTGTTTGTCTTTTTAAAATCCTCCTGCTTGATTACTTCCAAGCCTTCCTCAGATTTTCCCCAAACGTCCAAAAGCTTCAGCTCTGCTCGCTTCTGACGGGATGTCCCCGAGCTCCAGCACGCCGCGTCAGCCCGCCCGTGAGCCGCGTGTGAAAAAATGTGTTTGTTTAAGAGAAAGAGACAGAATGAAAGTCTGCAGTGTGAGCAAAAGTGTCGGCTGTGGTGTGAGCGCGCTCTGACCACACCCTTGGTTCTGTCCAGCTGGACTGATAAACAATAGAGGGATATCCTTGTTTTCACAACCAGCAGAGAGAGAGAGGGAGGGGGGGGTGACATCTCTCTTTCCATCGGTTATTCGAGAGCAGCAGTGACAGAAGAGAGAGCAACATGGAGAGAAGTTAAAGAGGAGGAGGAGGCAGGAAAGAGGAGGTGAAGAGGAGATACAGGAGAGGTGAAAGGATGGACAGGAAGTACATGAAGTCATTTCCCTTCCTGACCACACACACAGTTTATTCTCTAACAGTTAACACCATAATTCCCAAAGTCTGGGCCAGAGCCCCCTGGCGGGCTGTGAAGGTACTGCAGGTGGGCCCCTGAAAATTTTACAATCAAAAGCATTCAAAACTAATAAAACAAAGCAATGTGATGTAAATTCTGAGATATTTTTCATTCATCTGACTAAATTTGATCCATAACCACTTCCATCCATCCATCCATCTTATCTTTGTCCACGGGACTAAGCACCCAGACCTCCCTCTTCCCAGTCATCTCCAGCTCTTACCGACAGATTTCAGAGGCAGCTGAGAGCCATAATCTCTCTAGCGTGTCCTGGGGGGTCTGCCCCAGGGTCTCCTCCCATTAGAGCATAAAACACCTCACCTAGGAGGCATCCTGACCAGATGCTGAACCGGCAGCTCTGAATGTACTCTCTGAATCTACTGAGTCCCTCATGAATGACTGAGCTCCTCGCCGTATCTCTAAGGGAAAGCCCAAAGACCCTTTGGAGGAAGCTCATTTCCACGGCCTCTATACTCGATCTCATTCTTTCAGTCACTACCCAGAGCTCGTGGTCATAGGTGAAGGTAGGAACGTAGATCAGCTGGTAAATCGACAGCTTCATCTTCACACTCAGCTCTCTCTTCACCACAACAGACTGCTACACTGATCCGTCTGTCAATCTTCCTCACCCGTCAAGATAGCTAAACTCCTCCCAACCCAGAGCGGGCATACCTCAGTTTTCTGGCCACAGACTTGGAGGTGCTAATTCTCATCCCAGCCGCGAACCTCCATGATGCCAACAGAACCACATCATCAGCAAAAAGCAGAGACGAGATCCTGAGACCACCAAACCCAGCACCCTCCACCCCTCAGATACAGACAGACACCATAAAAGTGATGAACCGAATGGGCAACACAGGGCAGCCCTGGTAGAGTCCAACATCCACCGGAAAAAGTCTGACTTATTGCCAGCAACGGGCCCCGTTTCATTTCTCTTTATCGTCAGGGAACTGTAACTGACCATCTCGTTTGTGGCGGAGAAATGGAACAGCTGCTATCGAGTGACAAAAAAAAAAGCTGCATATGAAGATCTGACATCAACAAGAGACTCGGAGGCAGAGCAACACGTAATGAATAGAGGACCCACAGAAAGTAACTGAGTACCCGTTTCTGGGGTTTAAAGTGTGGAACCAGACACCTCAGCCTCACGTGTTCAATAGAGATGTAATTTCAGGCTCGGGCGACCACATACGAGTTTCAGATCACGCAGCCTCAGTTCTGGGTTTCCTGGTTACAGGAGAGATGCAGCAAAGTGTGCTTCGCATCCTTCCACTGAAACTGAAGAATAACTACTGAAACACTCAGATCTGATATGTTTTCTAACAGCAAACTGTTTCTTTTGATCTTTGGCAAGACGAGCAGGGACAGACCTGCTAACATGTAGGACTCAAAATCCAGGTCAAAGCTTTTTTTTGTTTTTTTAACATCAGAAGGTGCACACATGGCTCGACTCGCTCAACTGACTCCTTTTGCTGTGTTTTAATGTCTCGCTCTTTACTGCGTCTTTGCAGAAAAGCGGTGAAGCAACAGCTGAGACAGCAGCTAATTCGTTCAGCGCCTGACTGGTGTGTCTGCACAAAGATCAGCTCCACACTGCCTGAATCGGGTTGTGGATTGCCAGGTTGTGCTGACAGATGGGTTGAAGGTGTATGCAGCATGCGGATTGTGTACATAGACAATCTGGCAACCTGGGTGACGTTAGACTAACACAAAAGTTACCGATGTGTGTTTTACAATTATTTAAATTAACGTTGGAGGATCACGCAAATACCAGGAGCTTCCCGGGAGAAACGGGAGTGATGGTAGGTACAACAAAGCAGCCGTGTAACTCAAGGAGGTAACAACAACTTTGAAGAAGGCGGCCAGGTGCTGACAAAAGTGGAACGTGCACCATCCTGGCTGCAATCACTGTCCAAAAATCAGAGTTTTTCTCTAGCTGAGGTGAGGAAGGAACGGACGTCAAGGCTGAGCTGGAATCATCTCCGGCCGGACATGATGCTGCTTTTCTGCAAACTGAAGTAAGATGAGGAATCAAACCTTGGAAGATAAACTCCTCGATTTGGAGACTAGACTGAGCATTAGTAAACCTGCCGGAGGAGGGTGAAGGATCAGAGCAGGGGTTCTCAAAGTGTGGGCTGGGTCCCCCGGTGAGGTACAGACCTTTGGAGTGAAACTAAACTGAATGAAATTCCTGCACCACATACAGTAAGACTTGGAAAGATTTTCTGGATTTTGTTCTTGTAATTGTTTTTGCCGTTAATGACAGATTCAAAAACATATTTCCTATCTTCTTAAATGATATAGAAGCTGGATTCCTGTGTCAGCCCCTGCTTGCTCTTTTGGTGCCTCCTCCAGCACACACAGCACGACACAACCAGCACAAATAATGTTCTTACTGAGTAAAGCAGCAGGTCACAGCGACATAAACAGTCACTTCTGAACTTTGTCATCTGCAAACATACCTCCTTGACATGTGCGTCATCGAAGTACATCCACCGTCGGATCTTTGTCTGGAAGAAGAAGGTGGAGTAGTGTTTGCCGTAGTAGCAAACCATCCCAACCAGGTAGAGCTCGGACTGCCGAGCCTTCTCCTCCGTCACCCTGTAGAACAGCTGCAGAGAGAAGAAGAGCTCACTGTACGCTGATGACTCTCATCAGTTTGTTCTGGTGTTAATCTGCCACTGCTGCTTCTTCTACTTACGTCCCCGAGGCGCAGGCAGGTTCCCAGGGTGTGGATGACGTCCTCAGCCAGGTCCGAGTGATCCGAGTCCCAAACCAGGCCGATGGTGATGATCTCCGGACTGTTGAGGAGGACGCGAGCCATCCGGAGCTGCTGACCACACTGACTCTGAGGAAGAGGAGGAGGAAGAAAGGTGAGCTGTGACCTCAGAGCTTTATGTCGGCGAATGTTTGGTGGGGGGTGCTCACAGGGCAGTTGCGCAGGTCTCCCATGCTGGCGTTTCGTAGCAGCTCCCCAAACATGCCCGGAGTCGCCTTCTCCCTCGACTCCAACATCTTCACCGCCTGGTTACTGAGGAGGAGGAAGAGGAGGAGCTTTAGTATGTGACTTACTGCATTTATGCTCATGCTCACAACAACACAAGTCAGTAGAGAAGCTCCAGGGTTTAAGTTTGCATGTTGTGGTTTCCTGTTCCTGCTGTTGTTTTGAGTTCTAGCTCCAGTCTGAAATCCGTGACCGTTCTGGTTGTGCTGCAGTTTGGATGTGCGTTTTATTGGGTTTCAGTCCCTCTCTTCTCTTTAGTTCCCTCAGAGTTTTCCTCAGGGGAATCTGGAGCTTTGTAATTATTTTTCCAGCATTTTTGATTCCCCATAACTTCATGAGTTCAGGAGATTCCACATGAAACTTTCAGGGCTAAAAAACACATTTAAGCTCCTTTAAAAACTGCAACCACATCAGTTTTACACCCACTCCGAGTGTTTGGCTGTCTGCAGCCCGAGCGTTTGGCTCACAGGGATTACTTGTACATACGGTGTTGTGTGCACATCATTAGAAACTCTGTTCATGTTTAATATGAACATCCAGCACTGCATCAGGAGATCTGTGACAGGAAGTTATGAGAGGAGTGCACGTCTTCTTGTAATTAGATAAAATCAGTGTGCGAGCAACATCTCAGGAGCTGTGAGGAGCCGTGTGATGAGTTGGTTGCCTAGGTGACCCTGATGTGTTACCTAGCGATGGGAGTGGGAGGGGGTGTGGCCTCAAATGACCTCGCCTGAGACTGGAGGTAAACACAGAGCCTCAAACAGACAGACTTACCACAGCGAGGTGGTGGAGATGTAGTGGACCATCTGAATGAAGGGCAGAGGGTCTGAGGACGCTCCACAGCTGCTGCAAACACACTGACACACACACAGACACAAGGTGAACTCGGAGTCAGGTCAGGACTAGAAACAAGTCTAAAAGTCAGAAAACAGTCCAAGTCCAGCAGTTTAACCACTGCCCCTACAAACACGGGGCCTCATTCACCAACATCCAAGATTCAAGAAGTTTGTCATATACACCACAAAACACAGTGGTTACGCCGAGCAATGAAATTCCCTTCAAACAACTAAACTAATCTAAACTAAAATAAAGGAATAAATGTAACTCTAAACATAGAAAACAAATAAAATAAAATAAAGCAAGTACTATGTACAAAAGGGTAGAGTGTAGTCAGTATATAAAGTGCAATTAGTTGTGCAATACTGTCACGGTGGTAAGACATTCATGTGCGTAAATTACTGCTGGATTCATGAAACGTGCACGCTGGCCAATTTCGTTATTCCCACCGTGTGAATGTTAGTCAGTCAGATTCACTCTGAACCAACAGGCTCAACAAAGAAGCAGGAGAGTCTGACTGAACACACTGAAACAATAACGTGTTTCCTCAGGCGTGACGATGGTTCAGAAATAAAAGAAAAAATCTGTGGGTCGAGTAAAAAAAAGTAAAGGATGATGCAAAGTAAAAATATCTGAACACAGACCAGAAGAAAAGGAAGAAAGAGAGTGGATTTTATTTTAATGAATGTGTGTTTTTAAAGCTGATCTATGATCACTTTTTCTATGAGATGTTGAAACCTCTCTCTGTGTTTGTTTGGTCTTTGTTTTAGTGACACCCGGCAGTGAAATCTGTTCAGTTAATATTCTGACTTCTTTACATGTGATTTAATCTCTTATCGTTATTTAAATCTAATTCTGGGCATTTTCTTGGCTCAGGGTGTTTTGGAAGACCGTAATTATTGACCAAAAATAACTTATAATAATAATAATCATCACAGTAAGATGTGTGTCTAAGTTTCCTATGACAGCCTGGTCTTCATCATTCAGTCTGAGGCGGTTCTGAAATTGTTCGCAGTACGAACAAATTCAGGTATGAAAATATTGACTGAATGTCAGATTGTTCCTGTGAAACATTTATATGCACAGTTTGTAAATGAGGCCCAGTGTGTGTGTATTTAAGAGACATTTAATTAATCACACAAATTGTCGTAGAAAACTGCTCAACAAGCCGATTGACAACATTCGAGGGATGTTAGACTCTTCGTGATAATGCCGTAAAGTACAAAAGTCCAAGATCAAGTGAAGCCAAGAGGTGACATCAGCTTCACTGATTGGTTATCTTTCCAGCAGGATAAAAAAAAACAACCTTAATGTGGGTAAATGATAGAAAACAGGAGCTAAACCAATGAAAAATGATGAGTCGATGCTTTTCTGTGTCAAAAACTTCTGAGCTGTTCTCTCAGGGCTCGTTTTAAAAGGTTTAAAACGTTTATTCATGCAGATCTGATTTACTGTTTGAACCTGCTCTTTAATCTTTTTTGTGGGTTTTTTGTCACTCTGCTGTTGAATCCTCCTCTTCCTCCTCCTCCTCACCTGTTCGAAGAGCGTCATGGCAAACTTCTGGTGGGGGATGCAGTGTCTGGCCGTGCAGATGTCTTCTTTGGTCTCGTCTGCGATGTGAAAGTGGATCCTCATCAGGATGTTTTCCTGCACAGACACAGGAGTGAAGTGAAGACCCGACCGCCTGATAAACCGCACGTTTCCTGTTTATTTGCTGCAAAGCTAAAAAAGCTCATCCTTGTCAACATCGTGAGTGATACATATCACAAATATGCCTCATCAGGTCAAAATACCCAAAATACAAAATGCAAATTAGAGCCACATCCAGGAAGTACTGTTGATGTGTTGGAAATGTGGGAAATGTAGTCGTAACCTGCAGTGGGAAGCTGCATTTCCACGAGTCAAAATTCTTCTTCAAAGTGTAAAAGGTAAACTGTAGGTATGTTACTGTTATCGTCACTAGTGAAAAAACTGGGTCCAGTCAGCCGCACTGATCAAATGTGTGTTATCATCTTACGAAGCACTCTGCAGCGTCATCCATGATGCCGAGCTGAAACCTCTGCTCATCCTGGAAGGTTTTGGCGAGCGCGGTGCGGAGAGCGTCGGACGGTAAAACTTTCTCGCTGCTGTACTGAAACTGGGCGAAGATGCTCTGTGGAAGCAGAGGACACGGGTCAGTATCAAGAGGAGGGTCCAAAGACGGACTCAGGTGTCGGTCGCAGAGGTTCTCACCTTCAGAGCGCAGAAAATGCACGAGTCCTCCATGCACTTGTGAGTGGTCAGCTGACGGAAACTGCGGCGGAAAATGTCGAGGTGCCAGAGGACCTGCGAGAGAAAAAACAGACTTTAACAGAAAGAAAAACAACACAACTCCTCCTGCCCTTAGAAAAGCATCCTGGGAAATGGAGTCCTCACTGACAGTCAGTGTGTTTCTGTGCTGCTGCTCCAGCTTCACTAAAGACTCATTTCAACATGTTTGCATCACCACACCCGCCAACCAATCACCTGTCAGCACGATCAAGAGCCGACACTGACCCGAAACCACAGCCGACCAATCAGACAGCGGGTTTAGTGACCCGAGGAGCCGCAAAAGTAAAAGTAAAGAAGTTTGTGTGTCAGACTGTGTTTGTCAGCTCTCCATCTGCTTCAGGAAACCATCTGGACTGCATGACGAAGGCGTCCGCGGAGCGTGAGGGCGACGGAGTCGGAGTGATGATGGGAGACGGAGTGTGTGCGCCCGAAGGAGCAACCGCCTCAGCTCTGTGCGTTTGTGTGCGACAGGAAGAGAAAATACGATGCTGCATGTGTCACAAAGAGCAAACGTCACTGAGTGCGAGCGTCGCTCATCGTTCATTTTCACCTCAAAGACTCTCAAACTCTCAAATCCACGACTTTTCAATACCACATCCAGAAGACCTCAACAGTTTTCATAGTCACACTGACCAAAGCCAGCACACAGTCATTAGGAATACGAACTACCAGAAACTGACATCTTGAGGCAGGAACCTTCTTTAAGTGATATCACATATTTAAAAAGCTCACACAACCAAAAAGATTAGAGATAAAAAACAACCAAAAATGACTCAGCTTAGCATTTCTTTTAAATCTGTCTGAGAGAACAACACCCCCCCACCAGCCGGCCTGCCTGCCGGTCACTGCTGTGGTGATTTTATCCTCCAGAGAGCATCTCGTCCCACAGTCACTACTTTATAAATAAAATATTTGCAGAGGAGAAACGTATGAACTTAATTATTTAATCATTAATTTAAGAAAGTGCCTCATTTTGCAGAGCACACTGCCACAAACCAAATCAAAGTCTGTGTCAAACACTGATGTGTTTTTAGTGTTTCTGCAGGTTCGTCATGTTAAAGTTAAGACAAGTTAAAACCGTTACCAATATCACACAGAAACCTTTAATACTCACAGGAACTACTGATGCTAGAGTTTAAGACGTAATCTGATTAATCTGATTCATGTCTCAGCCCAACGAGAACCTCAAACTAAAGAAAACAGGATCAGAAACCATCAAAGCCAACAGACCAATGAGTTCAGAGTCCTCAGCATTTTCAGGACAAATGCAAACTCATCAGGATGATAAGGACGGCGTTACTGTTGCACCAAAACTCACCACTATCTGACCCAAGAAGAGGTCGGGGTCAGAGCGGGTTAAAGGAACACGACGTTAGCTGAACCCTGCAGACAGTCTGGGTATCCCGTCTCCTGCTGAGCAGCAGGAATCCGGACGTGGAGGAATTTTTCATCACTTTATTTATGAGGAGGATTTTTAAAAAGATCCACGGGGGCCCGGAGGGTGGGAGAGGTTTGAAACCCTGAGCGACTGAACTCTGACTGGATGGAGCTGAGCCGCTCAACTCCACCTCAAACCGCCCTCTAACTTTACTGCTGCACCATCCAGTGATCATCTGTGAACGGAGAAAGCAAGCAAAGGTTCTTTGATTTCAGCCTCTCAGATGATGATGGGCTGCTTTTCACAGTCTTAGTGTCAGAATTTTAATTTGCATGGCAATCTGATGACACCATGGCGGACATTTTTCTAACCAGGGTGTCTAAAGGAGTTAAATCTGGGCCTTTTAAACACCATTTTCCATTTTACATCAAATTAAGACCAAAGTTTTGATGGAAATGCACATCAAAAGTAAAAATTTACTCCAACAGGAAGGTCAGATGACTCAGGTACTGAGTCAAGTTTAAGGAAACTGTTTTTTTTAATGAGAAAAGAAAAAAATATTGAACAGGTTCAATGCCACGAAAGAGTAAAAACTAACTAACCATTATTAAAGACATTGATGGTTAAACATTGAGAGGTTGGCTGGTTTCCATCAGGACCTGTCGGGCTAAAGCTTTGAAGAATTTCACACTTTAAAGACTTTTAAAGACTACAACAGCTGTTAAGTTAGTGGATGAATGTTACCCTACAGTTATCAGATTCTACACAGATAAAATCATCTTGGTCATGTGATTAAGACCACTTAAGATCCATCCTAACTGCATTTAAGGCTTTTTAAGACTTTAAGGACCTGCAGACGTCCTGATAACAAAACAGTAAGAAAATATTTCAGCTTCTCCAGCCTGTTCAATGTGAAAACAGGCAGCTTGTATCATTTTTAGTCACAGTGAGCTGAATCTCTTTGGGTTTCGGGACTTTATAAACCTTCACGATTCATTTTTCACATTGACTAATGCAGAAAACAAGAATCAGACGTTATAAATTAGGGCTGTAGACAAATACTCAAGTATTCGGATATTTGTTCGTTAAGTAGGTACCTGGATTTCAAGTCAGGATTTTTGAGCAGTCATTAACTTCTGGTCTTAAAATACATTTTTCCTTGTTTTTATGTGTGGCACGATGTACTACCCTACCACCACCAGCAGGGGGCAGTAATGCATGTAGAAGCTGTTTGCCTCCAACATTAGATAACAAAACAGAATGTGCGAGATGCTGCTGCACTAACAGGAGAAACATGCAAAGCCAAAGACAAAATCTGATGTCAAAAAGTTGCAGAAATCTATTACAAATAAAATAAAGAAAATGAGGTGATGGTTCACGTCTCTCGCTCTTTGTTTGGCTTCTTTTTTTATTTTCTTTTTCGCTTGTTGATTAGGTTTAGGAGCTGAAATCTATGCCATAAGCTCAGGGTTAGGATGCCCTGAGACTGCAGAAAATACTCCAAACTGAGTGAAAAATCTAATAACTGACATGTGACGTCAGTCTTTTCAGTGTCAAAAAGCGAAGAGCACCGTTTCAGAAAAATAACTCAGAAGATTTGGCACTGGTTGAGACAAATCACTGAAAGTCTTTGACTAGCAAGAAGAACGGATGTATTAAAGGGAAGATAAAGATCTGAAAGGGTTTGGCAACCTTTCTGACATTTGTAAATGATACAGAGGGTCAGTCAGAGTAAGTGATTGATATAAACCATACAGTATTTAGTTATCTTTCAAACTAATACAGGGATTGTGTATAAACATTTGGATTTTTAGTTGAATATAAATATTGTTGAAAAAGACATCAGAGAGTTTAAAGGACTTTAAAAGCCACGATATGATTTTCTTCCTCTAAAACCAGACAGAGTGTGGTGGACTGAGAGCCCTGGGGTGTGGGTCTGACTCGTGGCTGGACCTCAGTGAAACAAACTGCAGCGTCAGCACTTGGCTGTTTGTTTCCTCCTTCCTGTCCCCGCCCCCCCGCCGGCTCCAATATGTTGCTGCAGGACGAAGCCGCGGCGTCCAGCAGGTCGGCCAGGTAACAAACCATCTGTGAAGATCTGTGCGAGAGCACCGAGTACACATCCTCAGATTATTGGTTTCACTTCTTTTCTAAGAAACGATAAAATCGGCCTGCAGAGATGTGAAACCTGCAAGGTCACAGGTGAGAAAAACTCAAAACCTGAACAGAAATATTTTTAAAAGCAACCGGACACTTTATTTAACTCACAGTCCAAATCCTAAACTGTGTCACCGGCAGGATTGAATAACACACACAAACACAAAGACACAATCAACCAGACGCACTGCAAGAAAAGAAAAATCAAGCTGCATCCACAGACTGTACGGGAGCATTACACACACACAGATACCTGCTAATCAGTGCTCAGTAACATCCAATAAAATCCTAGAATTTCACTGAGCACCAAAACTGGAGCTCATACTTCTTGGACGGTCTGTTAGTCCAATTAACCGCACAGCAGCCATATTATTGGTCAGATAATTGTATTAAAAATGCTCCAAAAGGCTCCAACAGCACAAACATGGTCCAGTGGTCCAGTTCAGGGACTCCAATTAGCTGAGCTGCAGC
>VUQI01019305.1:0-11909 GCA_015106735.1 Paratilapia polleni | reverse complement strand
ACTATTTTAGGGTCTTTACCCTAAAATATAAAGCGCCTTGAGGTGACTGTTGTTGTGATTTGGCGCTATATAAATAAAACTGAATTGAACTGAATTAAACAAGCCTTTGTGTGTAGGTGTGTGAGTTTAGTTTTCTTATTTTGTGATGAAACATCACTTATTTTTTCCTTTAATGGAAAGCATTGGTGGTCATGTTTAAATATACACTTAAATGTGAACAAAAAAGAAAACTTTGGTCAGACATGCCATCTGATAGTAATCTTTCAGGTTCAGGAGCTTCCTAAGATGTCCTCAACTTTCTAAGAGGAGGCAGGGTGTACTTGTTAATCTAAAATCATTTGAAAGGGTGCCTGAAACAACAGTTATTTAGGAAACACCTGTTAAGGTTGATGCATTTTCAACCATCTTAGCCCAAAGACACTTTTCAAAAAAACACAACTTTAGCTTTTGCACCCACAATATGTAGCTGTTAAACAGCTTTCACCTGCATGCTTCGTGCCCTCTACTGAAATGAGAAATTGCTAGTAAACATATGGCAAATTGCAAAATCAACTTCTTTTTGCAGAAGGCATACATAAACATTTCTAAAGCCCAACAGATGTACAGACATCTGACTCACTTGGCGCAGGCCAAAGTAATACAATAAACAATACAAAATGTTCTGCTAGACAGAGGCTGCACCAGCTCACTTTTTCCAATCAATGCAGCTGTTTATCTGCTAATCTACCAACAGCTTGGGCTGAAGTAAACATGCTGCCTGGCTCTGTTCTGCCTCAAGCATCATCAGTGCTATCAGTAATGAGTGCAGTACGAGCTACCACCTCTCTCTGTTCTCTAATGGAACATGACTGTTCCGTCTTTCCCTGTGGCTCCATTTCTGCATGAACGAAGCCTCTCTGCCACACCACCACGACCAACCACCAAGCTGGACAAACTCATTTGTCTGGGGCGGGTGGTTGAAAAACAGAAGGGTGGAGAGCTGGGAACTAGATTCCTCAAAAGAACCAGTTATGGGGCACTTAATAAAGCACACATTTTAGAAATGAGAAGATTACTGAGAAAGACAGCGAAGTAAAGAGAAAAAGACACAGAGAGACAGAAGGAAAGATGGGAGCTGCTGGAGGAAAAGAGAGCAGACTGAGGCGAGCCACAGGGGAGATGGCAGCCGTGGGTGCCCTTGAAATTGCCTGACTCATTACTGCAGCAGGACGGCCATGCGTGGTGATGGCAGGCTCAGAGAGAGAGCTCTCGGCCAGGCACTGACAGTCGGAGAGTGAAAGACAGCCCTGTTTTTAAACCACCAGAGGAACACTTCAAAGGCTAGTGTGCTCATACTCCATTTTCAAACAGCACCCTGCGTTACAGCGAAGCAGGCGGGAAAATGCTAATAAGTTTCTGTGATTAACCCTCATGTTTGTGGTCTGATAAGAAAATAATGACTTGCTATAAGAATGGTGTTAATAGATAGCAGCACACAGGTACATCTGGACACTTTGAGTGACAGGTCCGTGTGGGTGACTCAACACCACAGTAATCATTTAATTCTTCTGCAGCGTGGGCTTCAGTCAAACTGAGACCAGCATTACTGCACAGTTGCCTGCTGCTATACTCCTCACACATATACTCTACAGTATCTATAGTCTCTGGAAAAAAGTTAAGTCCCCAAAATTGCATGGATAACCAGGGGCTGCAGTCCATTTCCCTCCTTATCTGGTCTAACACCACTATCAAGTAGAGCGGAAACACATCCCTAGAGCAAGTAGACAGCAGGAAGCGTCTGTCTCGCTCTGTAATGCTGTGGATGCACACAGTCCACTGACAGTCTTCACTGTCACAATTAAGGCAAAGTGGCTGCTGTGTCTTCCATGTTGTCCTCCGCAGGAGTTGACTTCCAACTTTAGGGCCACAGAGACGTGGTAATAAGTGTACAGCTTTGTCCAGCACCAATCAGGGTGCAGCAATCCAGCCAACCTCTATTTAAAATGCCTCCAGCACTCCAGCTGTAACATGATTGATGATTTTGGCTAAATTAAGGGTATCATTTCCCACAAAATAAAGCTCCTGCCCAACATGGTGAAGGAGTGGGGCTCTGAAGATAATAATGCCTGGCCTCTTGGATAAACCCACATTTGATGAATTAAACATAAAACGGACAGGCCAGAGTTTAAAAATATATATATATCAAGATGAGTTGTTTGGCGTGAATTAAAATGTGGAGATTTATAACACTGCCTGTGGCTCTGTTTAATGTTTTAGATTACAAGACGTTTAAAAGAATTTTGCATTGAGGGTGCTTTTTGCTCTTATACATTAGGTTTAAATGGTGTCCCAAATCGTCCAATATGACTGCTGGAGTAAAATCCCACCTAATCAGAAAGCATTAGTTCTGTCAAATCTCTGCTCCCTGAAGCAAATGGCAGAGCTGCAGACAAATCCTCCCAGATCCTACCTTAATGTCCTTTATGTTGAGAAAAATATGTGCAAGCATGCAATTATGTGCTGGGTAAATGTTTGCCAGATGTGTGTGCATCACCATGCAAATGTCAGGTGTTGGATGTGTTTGCGCATTACAGATTTGGCCACAGCAGCGTTTATAAGGAAAAGGATACAAATCAGCAGGAGGTAAAGCTCTCAACACGGCATCAAGACTCCGGGCCTGAGGTCAGCGGAGTGACATGCCAAGCTAAGGAGATTACATCCTGCTACAGACTAACGAAAGGCTTGTGAGGAGACACTGGCCAGCCAAAAACACCATCAACACAGAGTTAAAGCAGCAGTGGCGTGACATAACAGTAGAGTGCTGCATCTAAAACTAGTGTGAATAAGAAATCAAAGGTATTTCATATTATAATGTGTTTTGAAAAGCTTAAATAAAAGATAAGCCATGACTTCATACACATTGTGAAATGATCTATTTAAGGGTCAAGCTCTGAAATTAGGTATTATTTATTCTGCAAGTCTCCCTGAGATCCAGATCGTTTTGCATGAGAGATCTCAGAAGGAAAAATCCGGCAGGCACACAACAGTTAAGGGTTGGAAGCAGATTATGTTTGTACTGAGTGTCTCTGTATTTCATCATGAAGGTCCATTGCAAGACTTGGTCTGAGTGCGAGTGTGCTTCGTGCAAATGGTGACATTTGATTTTTCTCTCCTTAGACCATTGATTGTGAAACACACAAATCATCAGCATTCTGCTTTCTGGAGAAAGCTGCGATAACAAAAAAGGTTATGAGGGAAATGTTGGAGTCATTCTGCTCCTTTTGCAGGGGATGAAGAAACACTGCTGGGAAACTGGACAGTAATACTGAACCATTAATACTCTGAAAGTAAGTTTGACTTTTGTTTTCCCCAAGAACAAACTCACGACTCCTTGCATAATATTTGACAATTATAACCAAACTAGGGAAGTTCTCCTTCCACTCTCTTACAGATGAGACAAATTTCTGTAAAAATTGAAGGACAATAAGTTATATGCTCCAAACAAAGGCAAAGACATAGTTAAATCCAGTGCCAGCCTCTCAAACACTTCAACGTAATGAAGCAAAGCTTTGGCTCTTGACCTACCAAATCCTCTTCCCTCGTCTAAAAAGCTTCCCACCCTACAAAAACTCTAAGGTTCATTTTAAAGAACATGTGTGACCGCCAGGGCATGTGGCCCTTCGGTCATGATTGTCAAAACACCGGATCTGATCTCTGCTGCACTTTAACACATCTTCGCCATGTTGTTTTGGCATTTAGTGAAACACTGCTGAGCCTCATGCTAAAAGTGAAGTTTAAGCCTGCAGGCACGGCTCTCACATTTGTTTCTATTTGACACACAGCTCCTATCTGCTCACTGCAAAGAAAAATGAATAACAGGGAACGTGTAAATCGCCTTATTTGAGAAGCTAGAACTTGCATGTGCTACAATATCATTAATGCAGAGTTAATTTACAGTATATGCATTTCTTGTAAATTTTGTGATCCAATTCTAAATTCTGATATTTGCGTTTGTTTGACATAGATAAGGCATTACATAACAAACCACGGCACTTGTGGCTCTACAAAGACGAGTATGCCAAGATCATCATGGGACATGCTTGTGTCTGATGGGGCCGCTGTGTACTCACACTCTCTTTCAGTATTGCGGATCTGGGAAGCCTCCAAGGCTCTTGCCAGAATACAAAATGCCAGATCGCCACCATGAAAAGAACTCCAAGCAGAGGGACAAGCCGGAGTCCAAGAAAAGAGAAACATCTTGTGTTGGGCCTAATTACTTCTGCTCCAAGATTACACAGTTTTGACCTTTCTCAAGCTTCCAGCACACAGCCTGATTGGAAACTGAGGACAGCATTAATATATACAGCACTGTTAATTATATTTAATGCAGAACAAGGAAGGGAACAAATGTAGCCATTTACCATCCTCAAACTGCCTAATTATGTTTACATGCAATCCCCATAAACACCTAGATTGTACAAACAGGTTTAATCCAATTAAGGACTTTTTTTTTCCCAGTTAAAGTGCTCTCCAGATTTTGATTTTACAAACCAAAATCTGTTTAAAGCTCTCGGGGAATATGTGAAAAAGTTGCACAGACATTCGTTGCTCCAGAAGCAGATGCACAGGTGAAGTGATGACACTTGAGTCAGAATGTGTTACAGTTAAAAGTTTCAAAATGAAAAAATTTGGGGACGTGAAGATAGAAAGACTTGAACTTACCTGACCAGACATAACACATCCAACTAAATTGCTGGTCGAGTACAGTGGCAAATTATTGTAAATGGACAATACTGAAAAATGAGTTGGGGTGTGCAATCGGTCAATCTTCATTCGTAGATTATCTAAATCTGAGGCATATGCCTTTCAGGAGGATTGTATGGATTGCAGCATTAAATACACACACGTCCCAACTTTCCTGGTACTGTACACATGGTAAGCAATGAGGACCATGTTCACTGGACACACTATGGGAGACTGTAAGGCAGAACCCAGGTTTATCAGGTTTATCCATGGACCCATGGCAACAGTTGAGGTTCATAAAAGCTTCAAAATGTGGTGGCAGACATATCTACTCAGTAAAGATATAGGCAAATGTATTAATGATTGTTCTCAGCTTACTATTTTTTAACATGACAGAGGAGGGCAATTGCTTAAGTGGACTAATGTTGACCACGTTGTCAGCTGGATTAAACTGTAAATGAAATCTTGTTGTTGTAAACTTTTGCACATGGATATTACAAATATTTACTAGTGTGGTAAAATGTTTTTGAAAAGGTAAAGTGGTGAAGTTACCAAATGTATTCAAGTATTTTTTAACGCAGTTTTTATGTCTGGGTGTACATTGCAGTGTACATTATGGCCTGGTTTTCGTTAACCCAAAATAACTGCCTGGAGGGCGTTACCAAGATGTTTGCCAAGCGGCAAAACTTGCTTCTAGAAGGACTTTGACACAATGCAACTTGGAGGTGTAACTTACTTAGGCCTCTGTCACACAGGCCTAGAGGCCAGTCAGTGACCCCTCTGGCAACCATTGGTTGCTAGGGAAAAATGTGTATATTCCCCGATGGCTTCTCGAGTGGTTGCCGGAGGTTGCTGGCAGTCGCTAGGCGAAATTGGTCTCAAAGAAGTATATGCTACACTGAAAATCTCTTTGCAATTGCTTTTGTTGCTCTCCAGAAACAGAGAACATTTGGCTTCAAATTAAAAGTTGCACCTTTCGAAAAGCATTGGTTTTGCGGGTAAGGCACAACTTTCACTTTTAAGGTGAACATTCTCCGTCTCCGGTTCGTGTCGCACTTTTTAAAGTTTCATTAACGCTTGGCAAGTAGTTGGCGAGTGTTTGCAGACAAGTTGACGTCTTCCATGCAAACTAAGGGTGACTGCAGCAATCTGCTAGTGACCAAAACAATCACAAGGGGGTTTTATGGCTCAGCACCCAGTTTGCAACCGATGTCACCTAGCGACTGCCAGGAACCACTCACGAAACAATTGGGGAATACACATTATTTCCCAGCAAGTGGTGGTCGTCGACCAATCTCTAGGTCTGTGTTACTGAGGCCTTACTTAATTTATGGTAGGGAGCAGATCAATATCCTGAAGTAAGTTTCAAAGCAGCGGAGAACTAAGCACTGAGAACCTTCAAATGACAATCATCAAAAACATGTTGCAAATGCAGAGTTAGGCCTTTATTCCCTAGTTTCTGTTTGTGTTCAGGCAACCATATGCACAGTTAGTAATTTAATAAATTCAACTAAATCTGTGGGCAGAGTTGTGGGCGAACAGATCGTCGACCAATAATATGAGGAAGTTTTGAATATTCATGGTGCAATTTCAAAAATAAAAGACACAATGTCTGTTATTTAGCAATTTTGTCTCCATCTGAAAAAGTTTTTTTTAAATTCACTTGCAGTCTGGATATAACCCTGCTCACTGATTAAGAGTACCACAGCGCAATGAGCTTGTCAGTGTCAAAGATACACTTTATGGAGAGCGTTTGAGGTCAGCATCATGAATAGTCAAAGGCTGAGACCATCATTAGAATTTCCCTGCGGGGATTAATAAAGTTTCGTATGGTTCCGATTTAGATTCCAATTCAACAAGGAAGGACAGTAAGGTTCAAAGTTCAAAATAAATGCAGACATCAAAAATTACAGCACAACGTTAAAACCAGACAGTGAAACCAAAAACGCAGACTTCATTAGCGTGACATCTAAAGAGACCTGAGGTTTTGGTTTGAGCTGCAGTGAAAGACAGTGAAGCCTCAAAAACCCCACAGAGTAACTATCATCCTCTTATCAGAAACCTCACTCTGCTGACTACCAAGAAAACAAAGTGTTTTTATGTTACATAGTGCAGGTATGAATATCTACATTGGTAACACCAGACATGAGAATTGAGAGAAACTCCATAACATTAGACTGGAATGTGTTGCTATGCATACTGGAGCAAAGAAGGAAAAGGATTAGGAGCTTTGTTTCACAGTTATTGGATTTTGGCTCAGTGGGAATGGAATTACCCAAACGGTGAAGGGAAAGCAAACACTGAACTATTCTCGTTAATGTGGAAAACATGACTCAGGGTAAACACAAATGACACATTAACACAAGCTTTAAAGGGAAGTTCATTTCTTCACAGTTACAGTCAATTAGTTCCTAGTATTCTAATGTAACGTGCAATGAATCATTGAGGTGCTGAGGTTTTTTTCTCCCCCGATTTCAAGCAGCTAGTTTCTCAAGCTGTTTGTTGCCGATGTCAAGACCTCTGAAATGAAATGTACCCTTTAAATTTCAAAGACTTTGGGGCCAAGCTGAAAGTAAAGAGATGACGTTGCTGACGTGCAACAAGGGTCCTCTGCCGGATTTGAAATGTGGATGTTACATGTCTAACTAATCTAAATGTTTTTTTCTGTAATATTTCCAGGATTTTAATTTGTAATGTGAAAAAAAACGGCCATGTATTCCAGTGTACAAATGCACTCTGCCTAAGAAGGAGTGATGCCCAATCGATCCCACAGATCACCCAGGTGACATAACCTTTTTTTTTTTTTTCAGGTTTATTTTCTTTAAAAAGGAGAAACTGCCAAACCAGTGGCATAACATGAAGAGGCAGACAAAGACACCAACAACACATACTTATATTTAAAAAAAAGGATGTTAGGAAAAGTTAGGAAGTTTAAAAAAAAAAAAAAAATCAGATAAACTCCAGTTCTCTTAACTTCCTTGAACACACCTAAGGTGAGTCTTTCCTTCAGTTTCTTTGTGAGTCCTTCCAGGCAGCATAGGCTGCATTCCTAACCATCATTTCACTACGTTCAGTTTGAACCACAGATTTGAATCTATTAACCTCTGATCATAACGAGAGTTACACACTGGAATCTCATTATGATCTCAGGTCAGTGAACTTGTGGGCATCAGGGAAAAGCAAATTAGATGCTTCTCATTCATCAGCGCCTGCTGTACCTTAAGTACTCATAAGCAAAAGAACAAAATCCCCAAACTGCTTTAGCAGAGCTTCTCTGTGCAAGATCGGACTTAATGCTGAACTGTCTGGGCAGCTCCCACTGGGTGAAAGAGTCTGATGTGTTTTAAGAAAATGTCAGCCTCTCTCTTGCTAATGAGCTGTCAGAGTGTGTGTGTGCTATAACCGACCTGTATTTCCTCGTAAGCCTCGTCGATAGTGGTCACTTGGTGCTGCTCGTGTAACGCCGGCTCGTCGCAGAAGAAGCACACCAGGCTTTTGTCGGTGAGGCAGAAGAGCTTGACCTTCTCGTGGTCCTTGCAGGGGTAGGAGCTCCTCTGAGCGTTAAGGATGGCATCCAGTGGGAAGGCTGAGTAGCGCTCCACAATGTTGGACAACTTGAGACTCGGTGAAAGGAGCGGATCAGTGAAGGTCCTCCGGCACTCGGGACAGTCCCGTGTTCCGTGAGGCTCTTGTCTGCTCCAGTGCTCGGTGATGCACTTTCTGCAGAAGTAGTGCTCACAGCCAAAGCTGACGGGGTCCTGGTAGATGCTGAGGCAGATGGAACAGAGGAGCTCGTCCTTCAGAGAGCAAGCCATTTGCAAAAACTGACACTGAAAGGCATCTAAGAGGGCAATGTTGTGGAGCAAAGTATATTTTGTTTAATCTGTGAGAAAATGGTTGATTGCCATGTGGGAGTTGACTTCAGAAATCTTGAGATTATTGTCTCTGTTGGAAAAACAATAAACAAAACACAATAAGGTGCCTCGAACCTTTGATCAGAAAACAGCAACGTAAATGACTTATGGAAGCACATTCTTTTGGTTACATATTAAAAAAAAAATTACTTCAATGACAACCCATTTAATATTTAATCTAAAACACAAGAGCTTCTAGTGAGTTGTAATAGCTCTCTACACACTGATAACACCAGCTAAATATGGGTTTTTAGATTAGACCTGTAACTATTAACAAACGTGACAAAAAGAAATCACAGCTTCCAGTTTCTCAAATCTGAATATTAGCTTGCTTTTTAGTTTTCTATGGCAGTATGTTGAGTATCTTATTGTGCAGGACCATTTAACATATCAATTAATTTGAAATCAACTGGGAAAAACAGCACACTCAAGGATAGTGAACACAATTATCCCAACTTTATCTGAAAGCACTTCAAAATGTCATGAACTAATGATGGCAGTGGATATAACTTGGAACATATCCCTTTTAATAATTTAGCAGTAACATTTATCTCTATATTAATGCAGTCATTTTAGCACTCATAAAACAACGGCTGCAATTTGCTTTCACTTTGTGAGCTTCCTCCTCACCTGGAGAAACACCTGACGTACCTTAACGCTTTTATCAAACTACTTCTCCACTTTGCTACACCCATTTCCTCGCTCTTTGAGAAGGATTTGCTCATTTCTAATGGCAACAGTCTCCAGCAGTCAACCAAACCAACAGGCAAACACCTGCGGCAGTCAGTATTACCTCCGCTGCTGTCCACATCCCTCCCCGGTGTTAAGAAGCTGCCTTTTAAATGCCCCTATGAAAAGGGCTTAAAGATCCCGTGCTGCTCATCTATCACAAACTATCGGGCCAACACATGAGCTGCAGCTTAGGATACATACACATTATATAACGTGTTTCATCCACCTTGTTCGCTGGCAGGAACTGTAAACATAAGCGACCAGGACCACGGCACCGTCAACCACAACGGCAGGAGGTAGGGACACAAAAGAGACATAACACTGATTTAATAAGCTACTTTATAAAAAAAGAGTGTATCCGGGAGTCCATACGGGAGGAAAAGGCTTTCTTAAGAGAACCACTCTCAATAGCAGAAATGAATTAAAACAGCGAAAAGAGCCTGAACTCACCAGCCTTCCCTCAGCGACATCAGCGACTCCAAACCAAGTGTCTTTCAGGAAGGGAGCAACACACAGCGGCAACAGATGCAACCAACTGCACCCAAAAATGGGGGGGACATGATCACACATAATGTTCACAAAAGAGATTCTTTTCGTCTATGGGTAGAACTCAGAAGAGAATAAGGATAATGTATATTTAACGTGATAATTTAAATGATTTGGCAGTTGAGTATGAGGCGAAAAAAAATAACTGTGTAAAGTTTTATCCCCCTCTCCTAATGGAGCGGCTCGCACTTCCTCTCTCCACGTTCAGAAGAAGCCGCTGCTGCTTAGCTAATTGCAACAAACAAGTGTACGAAAAACAACTGCCAGTGACTTTTTTCTGTAGTAAATTGCTTGACTTAAGAAATACGTTTAGTAACTGCCATCAAAAGTGCCTGTCAATGCAAATTAAAAATGTTTTTATTCGCCAAAGGGGAGACGGTTGTAGTGTCCACCTTCGACCAGCAAGTGTCAGAAGCGTCCACAAAAAAACTCACCCAATCTTCCCAGTTCAGATAATATGATGGTGGATAAACATTTATTTTATCAATACATTAAAGTTCCCACTCATTCTACCTTATGGAGGTTTTCTTAAGAGTTATAGAAGAACCACGGGTCAGTGTGCACTGTATAATCTTACTGTTTAGTATTTTAAAGCAGAATGCACTAGTTAAGTTTATTAATACTGTCAAAGAAGAGTGGTTCTACTGAGATCCTACCAACGTGGGACAAGTTACTAATGCTGAGAGGTCTATCTAACTTAAAAAGTAAACACACACAAACTATGCCTCTTAAAGGTTTGGAATCGATGATGTTAAGGATAAATATGCTGTGTTTTGTTTGAATCCCAACTTCTTCTAAGCATAAATGTCTTTTGTGATTGTCTGTGTAGACTCGTGTATTCCCTTTTCTATTGTTATAACAGTTAAAACTGCTAAAACTTTTATTTCAGCTGCTGTTCTCCCTGGTAGTCCTCTTTGGGTTTCAGTAGGGCTGCATCCATAGTTCATCACATCCATTTTTGGGCCACGTTTCTTTGAGACGTGTTCGCTTTTGTAAACTAGAGCCAGTCAAAATGTGGGACGAGGGACCCATGTATAAAAGTGGGGCACCTGGTCATTGATGTATTGCATTATGAAAACTGTGTAATCCTGTGCTTCTGGACCTTGAGCCATACCAGGAATGTCAGGATACTTAAACCTTTTTTATCTGTCTCACTGACTCCTCCAACTTTATCAATGTCCAAAAGTAACTCATGGATTAATACAGATTAAGCTGCCATTTATTGTATTTTCTTCCAAAGATGTCTAGATATATAGTTCACAATCACATGGCATGTGTGTTTTAGCTTACAGCTTATATAACAAAAGCGAATATTTACCAGACATGTTTTTAATTCCAAGTAGTTCAGTTCTATGGTACTCTACTACAACTCCACTACACCGAGCAGCCACAACATTAAAATTACTAACAGATGAAGTGAATAAAATTGATCATCTTGTTACAAGGCAATGTTCTCCTGGGTACCCTTGGGTCCTGGCATTCATGTGGATGTTTATTTAGGGCTCCAAGAACAGGACCCAGCCTTCAAACTCCCCAGATCCCAAGGATCATGCGTCCACGTGATACATGAGTTCCTCAGGATCCCAGTGCCAGACACCACAGGAAACTTCCAGAGGTCCTGCGTCATGCTCTGAAGGGTCAGAGGTGTTTTGGCAGCAGGTGGGGGACCTACACAGTACAAGTGGGTTTAATGCTGTATTTCACATGAAAATATGCTGTTTTTTTACTCCACTACCCAAAAGTATAAAATAGTTCAGAATCAGAATTATTTTTATTGCCAAGTTTGTACACAAACGAGGAATTTGTCTTGGTGTCATGGTGCAATACAGTGGTACAGAAATGGAATATATGGAATTTACGATATACAATATATATATAAATACACAATATATACTAACTGCCTACAGATATTAAAGAAATTAGACATATGTAAAGGTTATGGACAGGAAGGGGGGGAGAAGTGTAAAATGTAAGTAGAACATGATGTGCAAAGTG
>VUQI01019293.1:0-11991 GCA_015106735.1 Paratilapia polleni | reverse complement strand
CGTCTTAGAAATTTTTAAGGATGGAAGCAACCCGACGCTCACTGTATCCCTCTGCCATTAAAGCCAGAATTGAACCCTTCTTTTCCTCACACAAAACCTTTCTTTTCATTTCTTGTCAATAGTTTTTTCTTTTTATTCCAGTTACTTTTGATGTACTACTAGCACTGTTTTTGCCATCCAGTTGGTCCTATTGCAAGAGGATAGTGATGGCCACAGCAATGGTTTTTATACTTTTCCTCGTTAAATAAGATTTGGTTCAGGTGATCACCTCATCAGTACCTTATTAGGTAGAAACAGGTGTGCTTGTGTTGGAATTCAAGAGACACTGGAATGGAATGACTGTCATATATGTAGAGATGCTGATTTCTGAAAAATTTGCAGTGGTCTCTTAACTTTTTCCAGAGCTGTATGTGTTCTGATTAAATTACATTTGCTCTAATACATTTTATTCCTTCGCTTTCATTAGCAAATTCACTGATTTCATTGCTCTAATTTTGAATCAGAGGGAAAAAAGAAGAACAAGTACAGTCATAGTAAAAATATGAGGACATAATAAAAATAATCTGGTCCTAACAGGTCTTAAAATTGGGCAAATACAATCTCAGATAACCTAAAAACATGACATATTACACCACCTCCATAGGAATTAAGAGGGAAGAGTAGCAGCCAGGTGCTGCTAATCAAATGCATTTGGTTAATTGTTCATCAGCAAGTCTGAGATTCTCTATAAAAGCAGACGTTTTGGCAGATCTGGAGCAGTCAGATGTTTGCTAATACAATGCCAAGGAGGAAAACATCAGCAATGATCTTAAAGGAGCAGTTGTTGCTGCCCATCATTCTGGGAAGGGTTATAAGGTCATTTCCAAATAATTGGAAGTCCATCATTCTACAGTGAGAAAGATGATTCACAAGTGGAAAACATTCAAGACAGTCGCCAATCTTCTCAGAAGTGGAAGTCCCAGCAAATTCACCCCAAGGTCAAACCGTGCAATGCTCAGAGGAACTGCAAAAAACCCAAGAGCTGCATCTCAGACTCTACAGGCCTCAGTTAGCATGTTAAATGTTAAAGTTCATGACAGCACTTGACACATCAAACAATTAGAAAAAGACTGAACAAGTATGGCTTGTTTGGAGGAATTGCCAGGAGAAAGCCTCTTCTCTACAAAGAACATGGCAGTGTGTCTTAGGTTTGTGAAATTCCATCTGAACAAACCACAAGACTTCTGGAACAATGGGGCTCATTTACTAATATTTGCGTGGAAACGTTCTCACCTTGTGCAAAGAATGACTTTGCACGCAAAATTACCGTCAGATTTATGACGCACTGGCCTATTTTGTTCTTACAATTGTACGTATGTTAGGAAATCAGAATCATTCGGAACCAACAGGCTTCTGTAATCTCCATACATACTATCTGCATACTGATCCACCCCCATTTCTCTATATAAGGAAACACGTTTACCTCCAGGTGAAGTGTAGAAAGTGGTGACGATGTTGTAAAAGAGTGGCCTGCATCACTAAGGCAACAAATGAGGAGAAAGTCCAACTGGAGAAAATTAAATAATAGTGTCTGAGGTCCAAGGAGGAAGCCAGAAGAGGCGCAGCTCTCCAAAGTGTTTCCACGGGAGTGACGACCATTTAAAAAATAAATAAATAAAAAGCGATGCTCAGGCTGAAATAACAGTAGTGCTGAATATCATTTCCCCTGAGACACTCACTGTGGCTCAAGTAAAAAAAAGTTTTTAGGATAACAGGTGGAGGACAAGGAGCACGTGATCTGTCAGCCCGAGATGATAAACTCACTGCAATGAAAAAAAATCCAGATTCTCCAGCATCTGCGGGATAGTGCCAAGAAATTATACTGTAAGTGACAACATCCAGCAATGATAGGAGTCATTTGTAATGAAAGAGAAGATCATTTAAGATATGATAAGATGAGATAAGGGATACTGGAATATGTTTAAATTAAAAAGGTTAAAGCCTGCACCTTTCCATTTAGTATTTAGTTTTCTTTACATGCATTTTTTAAAAATTTTATTATAATTCTAAGCATTTTGTGGCTTATGGTGTTTTGGAAAACTGTTAATGATGAAAAGGCAATAATAATAACAATAAAATAATAATAACAACAATAATAATAATAATAATTCTTATTATTATCATTATTATCATTAGTAGTAGTAGTAGTAGTAGTAGTAGTAGTAGTAGTAGTAGTAATAGTAGTCATTTTAAAGACTTGTTTTTAAACTCCCTAAGGCAGCCAGGCTGTTTGTTCATACACATGGTCAGAGGAACTTCTAAATTTGTTCGTAAAGTACAAACAAATTCAGGTAAAAAAATATTGATGAATCATTGATTTGTGCGTGAGACATTTGTATGCAGGATTTACGCACAGATTTGTGCATACGCACTGTTAGTAAATGAGGCCTAATGTTCTTTGGACAGGTGAGACCAAAGTAGAGATGTTTGGCTATAATGCACAGCATCATGTTTGCAGAAAATCAAACATAGCATATTAGCACAAACACCTCATACCAACTGTCAAACACGGTGGTGGAGGGCTGATGATTTTGGCTTCTTTTGCAGCCACAGGACCTGGACACCTTGCAGTCATTGAGTCGACCATAAACTCTTCTGTATGCCAAAGTATTCTAGAGTCAAATGTGAGGCCATCTATTAGAGAGCTAAAGCTGGCCCAAACTGAGTCATGCAACGATGATCCCAAGCACAGCTGCAAATCTATAACAGAATAGCTGAAAAAGAAAAGAATCAAGGTGTTGCAACAGCCCAGTCAAAGTCCAGACCTCAACCCAACCCCATTAAGAGAGCTGTGCATAAACAAATGGCCACAAACCTCAGTGAAGTGAAGCGAAATGGGTCAAAATTCCTCCACAACAATGTGAGAGATTGATAAAGTCATACAGAAAGCAATAACTTCAAGTTATTGCTGCTAAACATGGCTCTAAAAGCTACTGAATTATGGGGTGTACTTAGTTTTTCACAGTGTTTCTGCATTTTGACTTAGTTTTTTTTTAAAATAAATAATGACATGATGTAATATGTCATGTTCATCTGAAATTGTATTTACCTCATTTTAAGACCTGAGGCCAATACTATGAAGCGAGTTCAACATACCCAGAGTATCTTTCCGTTATCTGGATTCACTTCCCCTAACATTGGCAGTCAGGATAAGCAATCACACGAAGCTGGTTATCAACTCGCTAAGTTAACTCAGGGTTTCCCCTGCACGTTCACATGAAAGGGGTGGTCTTGGCAGCATCTAACCAATCTAAAAGGGGCGTTTCATGGTCGTATGACTCTTCTTCCACAGAAAATGATCCCTATGAATGCAACCTACTCCAGAGACATTATCAAATGGTGATTAAAAATCTATGAAGAACATAAAAAATATATAACAGTAAAATGCAACACTGTTGTAAAAAGGACGAGATGAATGCTGCAGCAAATCGTTAAATTGACGATTTAGCGCACAGAGCAGTAAAATAAACATTTTAATTCCAGTGAATTACTTTCTGGCTGAGTGCGATCTCAGTGCTAATTAATTAATTAATTAATTTCTAATGTGACGGCTGCATATTGGAATCTGAAACTTTAAACTGGATCCATTTAAATATTAAATGTTACCGTCCCATAGCCTAATAAAGGAGACACGGAAATCACTTTAGTTTGTCGGCAGATCAAAGTGAAATTAATTTGATTGGATTGAACAGGTGTTCCTGGTGTGTGTTCTGTGTTCTAGTAGCTGCAATTCCAGCAGTGTAAAAGAGACTCAGCAGCAGATTAGAATCAAGTAGAACAACATTTAGACATTTTCCAAATTACCAAATGAATACATGCACCTTCCCGAGACAATGCGACACACAGTTTGCGCTTCATTCAGTGGTTTTAGGTACGGCTTAACAAGCTGCATATATAAAACGTATAGTTCTACCCCCAGCAGAGAATCTATATTGTGCTTAAAACATGCTGATTTTAAGCTGAAACTTTGAACATAACCTGCTCCCAACAGTTTTAATTTTTATTCTTTCAGCTGCAGACTCGGTGGTGTTTAAGGGTTTGCGAGTAAAGATTAAACATAAAAACAGAATTCAAACATAGGCTTAGTCTACAAATTTGATCTGAGGTCAGTGAGTACTTTGCAGGTGTCCTGTTTTAGGATCAGATATTAATGCTTATAGAAACAATAAAATTGTTGTAACACTGTGTGCTGCCAACGAAAAAAAAATAATCATGGAATAAAGTTGCACCTAAGAATCTATATTTCTTACTGATACTCATCAGGGAAAACAAAACCATTAGAAACTACTGAAAAACTTGAGACCCTCCTACTCTCCCTGCAGAGGTCCAAGGGAATGGTGACGCTATTTTCTGGAGAATTGATTGGTTAGTAGGCTGGGATTTCATACCTGCTGATCTCTAATCTGGAACCTAACCTGGTTTACAGGATAAGTTACCATGGCGATTTACCCTGGTAAGAAGTGAACCACCGTAGTACAGAAAACCCAGAGTTAACCCTGAAGTTACCTGGATAACACAAAATCCTGCTTCGTAGTACAGGTCTCTGGGGCCTATTCCAGGAAGCATGTTTAACAGCAAGTTTAAAAATGAACTCTGAGTTGACTCACTCTGACATCAGCAACTCTGAGTTTACCGTTCCAGAATGGCCGATCAGAGTAAGTTCAATCAGCTCTGAGTATGTTCACCCTGAGTTAAGCGCGTGTGTGAGTAGAGAAAGAAAGACATCATCAATGGAGCTCCAATACCAGAATTCACCATGGCAACGGGTAAATAAAGAGCAGAGGCTCCATTTTAATCCAGTGGACCCAGGAGTATGAATACATGTCTGTGCTGACTAGGAGTGGGCGATACAGCCTCAAAATTGTATCACGATATTTTAAAAAATGTGCGATAACGATATTTCTGATGACATAGAAAAAAATACGGAACATTTTATTGAGGCTCACAGCTTGCAGGCAGCAGCATTTATAAGTATAAATAAATGAAGGGCATTTTACATCCTTATTTTCCAAAGAGCTGCTGTCACTGATTACACTAATTTGAAGTGTGAATCTTCTGAAACAAGGTGCCAGCAGCAGCAGCAGCATTATAGTGCAAAAGCAGTGACACAGCATAAGTCAAATGTAAGCACAAAAGTAGCCTAGGCAGTGTTTTCCCTGGAAAATGTAAGTATAACATAACTACTTAACACTTTAGTTTAACAATAACTAAACTAACTTAACCTTGTAACTCTACAGGAGCTGCACAACACTGTCACGTGATAAAACGTAATATTTTCTACCTGGGATGTTGTATCTTCGGTCAAGCTTTTTAATCAGCTGCTTAAAGCCCCACTTTTCCACCACGTAACTGCATCAGTAATTCCCATCCACCGTTTGCTCTTCCTGTCATATGAGGTGCAGCTACCGAGCGCTCCAGCGATGCTCAGTGGACTCATTTCTTTACATTTGGGTCGCACATCATCAGCTGCTAGTGTCTCCTCTTTCATAGCCTGATTGTACTCGATGGTGTGTTTTTGCCTCAACTGGTGAAATAAATTTGTTGTTTTCACCTTTAGCGGGAACAGTTCTCTTGCATATTTTGCAAATTATTGTGCTTTGTTGGAGGTTATTGAAGTACCTCCCTTTTTACTAAATTGTCATTGGAGGCTGACATGAGGCTGTAGCTTTCAGACATGCCTGGGCTTGTCTCGCTGCTGCATGCACTTGGGAACATAAATGCATGGCATTGCTATGGCAATGATATCACTTTATGCCATATTTATATCACGTAAAAATTTATACCGGTATTAATACAGAGGATATGATGTGGCATAGCCCTAGTGCTGACCATGATATCTATCTTAAAAAAACGGGAGGGGAGAAAAGAATCATTTTAATCAGCTTGGGCCCCTCTGTCATTGCCACAGACCAAATAAAAGTTTGATATAAAATTTAAAAGATTTTTATACTGTCTGTGGTCATCATTTACATCATTTACCCAACTTGAATTTTCATTAGATTAAGCTGGAATCCTAACTTTACTTTCAACTTTTAAATCTAATTATTCAGCTGTAACCTGACAGGACACAATGTAGGAGACATAAACTGAAGATAAAAACATGGAGAAACAGATCAGACACAGTTTACTGATGGACCGCTGAGATTAGTTACCCAGTCAGCAACAGACTCTGGGGCAGATCTGCCCTCAAGTCAGTTTTTATTAAATTAAAAAAATAGGTTTTGCAACAGTTTATGACCTTTTTTTTTTTCTTTTTGCTTTTTTAAAATAATTCTTCAGTAAAAAATTCATGTACAGATGGAATGTGACATTCTCACTATTTTTTTAAATAGAGAATGTTCCCCAGTATACGCATCATGTTTAACTGGGATTTCAGTGTTTGTAAAAACACAAACTTATACAAATTTATTTGCCCCGCTGATTTGATGGCAGTGTCAGTCAGCTATTTCAAGTGCAGCAGGAGGAGAGGAGTCAGAGAGAAGCTCTGAGTTTATTGAAGAAAACCTGCCAGCGATCAGGTTAAGTTTACAGAGTCTGTTACCACGGTAACTGACTCAGAGTTTAAGTTAACTCTTTCTGGAACAGAAAAGCTGGAGTTTCCCTCATCTCAGGGTTAACAAACTCAGAGTTGTTAGCTAAACCTGCTTCCTGGAATAGGGCCCAAGTAAGGACTAGAAAAGCTTTTATGGTGTCCTGGTGGTATGATGTACTTTGTTTTTACCACGACTGTAACTGTTGGCATTATGTCTTGGCTCCTAGTTGTTCTAAGCAGCAGTCTGCTCATTTTACAAATTATGTGCTTCCATATGATGGTGAGTGCTGGTGTTGGTGTGAAAACAATACTGTAAAGCCTTTAGTACCTCTAGAGTAAACTGCTTGAGGTCTGATAAATGTCTTCTCTTGAATCAGCATTGGAATGGGTCTAGAGCATACAAGTTTAAAAAAATGTAAATAAAAAAAATGGCAGGTGCTTCTGTTGCTTCAGCGGAGTCTTTAAACTTTCAATGTGTGTAGTGCTACACTGATGGACTCTTTGAGTTACAGGATCATATATGTGTGGAGAAAATATATATTAAAAAGAAGCTAAGCCTTATCTTTGATGACAATGGGGGTCTCAGCCTCAACTACCCTGCCTTACAATGGCAGAAAAGATCTAAGAACTGACTGTTGATTTTCCATGATGAATATTTTCCATGAAGAAAAAGTAAGAAAATCAGCAGGTCTGCTGTACACTAGGAATTCAGACAATCCAACACACGTCTAAGCTTGGCTACTTAGCTTTTAGCAGGACTATATGCATTACTTTTCTTTTTTGTGTTTGGATTTGGCTACTTTATTTGTATGATTTATTATATCCAGTTATTGAAAGCTTGGATCATCAAAAATATTGTTCACTTATAGAACATAGGGCTGAAAGTCAGTAAATTAGCTCTAGCTTAGGGTCGGCTGTGAGAGCACTCAGACTTATTATGAAATGCAAGAAGATAGGACCCAAATGCAGACTGCAGAGACAGACTTGAAGCAAACAAAAAATGAGCCTTTGTTGTGGCTGACGGAAATCCAGAATATAAAATAACAACATCCAAAAACACAGAAGAATCCAACAAGGGACACATTAACAGGGCTGGAACACAGCATAATCCAACAATGGAATTCTTCTTCTTGTTCTTCATTGCAGACTTACAGGTGCCACCTACTGGACTGGAGTGTGGACCAGAGAATAATAGGGGAAAAAAATAAATAAAGTAATACACACACACACACACACACACACACACACACACCTGTAATTTGAACATATTCAAATAAAAGATTGCGTACTTTCTGTGTTGATGTCCCTAACAGATTCCACAGTATAAAATTTTGATTGCTGTCCTTAAATAAAGCCACTAATTCTCTCCTCTCTCCCTCATACTCTTTGCAGTGGATCAGTACATGTTCAACAGTTTCTTATGTATTACAGTAAAGACAGAGACCTGTTGGGTGTTTGCCTGTTCTGTGGAGTGCTTGGTTCAATTCTGTATTTTCTATTCTCAACCGAGTAATCACCATCTCTTCCTTTGGGTTCCTGTCCTGCATACTGTTCAAACTGATGTACTTTTGGATACTGTGTAGATTTTTTCCTGTCAGCTGTCTCCCAATATTACTGTCAAGTTTTCCACATATGGTTCCTAATGATATTTTTAACCTCTGCTTTGCTTAACTGTGTTAATTTCCTGTAATTCTAATGAATTTTTTTGGCAACAAGTCCACCCTTTCATTCCCTTTAACCCCTACAAATGCAGGAACCCCAAGGAATGACATCTCTAAAGCCCAACTATGAAACTCCAACAGCATGTGGAAGATGTGATAAATGATATCCTGTCTACATGATGATTTTCCAGATTTAATGCTTGAAAGTGCTGATAAGCTATTAGAAGTTATGACGAAACGTTGATTTTGGTTATTTTCTTTCACCCACTGTAGTGCAAACATGTTTCCATAAATTCTGCTTTGTATACTGACAAATGATATGTTGTTCTCTTCTTCACTGCTACCTCATATTGAGGGACGTAAAAATCAGCATCTGTGTGCCCAGTCTCTGGGTCTTTTGACCCATCTTTGAATAGGAATATTTTGCACTGATGTTGATCTGTATAGTCCTGTACTATTGTCCCTTCTGATATTCTTTTTGATTTTCCTTTCAACTTCTCCTGCAGACTTGTATCAACAGTCGGCATGATAAATCTCCAGGGAGGAATGGCTGACAGTGACACAGTTGGACTTATTTTTAAATAAAAATAAGTCCAAACCTGCAGTTTGCGCCCTTGTATTTCCTATCGACCCATAATGATAATTGGTTTGGTGATGTTCCCACCATTCCTGTAAAATACTCTTTGCAGGATTAGCTCCTGCCTTGTATGGCCTTGTATGTGCACCCAATAGGTTAGCATGAGTTAAACCCTCCTAATTCCAAGCGGCATTTCTCCTATTTCCACTTGCATTGCAGAAACTGGTGATGTTTTTAATGCTCTACTGCAGATTCAGAGGACCTGCGCCTGTTCAACATCTAGCTTTTTGACGTGGGCTTCTGCTGCAGACATATAAGCAATACATCAATAATCTAGTATTGCTCTCATAAGAGCCCAGTAAATGTTAAGTACAGCTGTCCTGCTTGCTCCCTATTCTCGTCCTAACTGGCACCGCAATACATTATTAATCTTTTTACACTTGTCTCTGACTTTGTTAATGTGTTCACACCAGTTTAGCTTCTTGTCAAACAACATTAGAAACACTAGAAATCTGACTACATGCACCTGTTCAAGTATCTGTCCATATAAATTCATGGGTACTGATTTATGGCATTTTGAAAATCAGGTGACTTGAGATTTTTAAAGTGATCATTTAAATCCCCACTTATTTGCTCATTCTTCAACATTCCTTAGTGCAGTTTGCATTTTGTGTCTGAGATATTCTAGATTCCAGCCCCTTATCTAGAGTGCCCCATCATCAGTGTAAAGTGATTTTCCTGTTTTGCTCAATCTGTTCAAAAATATCATTAATCATTATGTTAAATACACACTACCTTATGGGGTACCATTATCAACTATACTTAGCACAAAAAGTAAGTACATTTGTGTTTGGTCGATTATTTCTTTGTTGTAACAATGCTTCTTGGCAATAAATGTCATACCACTGGAAAGCCTGTTTATTTCCCTTTAAATGGTGCCACATTTGTAAGGAAAATGCATTTGTGGGTTGAGCAGCAGAGTTGAGTATGTGGGTTGCGCCCATGAAGAACTTGCCAAATCTTCTCTGCCAGTGCCAAACAGCTTATTCTGCTATGGACTCTTGTTTGGTGTCATTTATTGGATTGGATGATTGAAATCTGAAGAAACAAGACATATTGGCTCTGCACTGCTTAGCTAAATTATCAGAGCTGTGTATCTTTACTAAAAGTTCTGCCTTTTCTTTGTTATCAGTTGCATTTATATCATTACTGCACAACACTGGTATTTCAACACTACTTTTTATGCCATTCATTCTCCTAATCATTCCCCATATATCCAATAAATGTGTTTCTCTCCCAATTTTATTACAATATTGCATCCAGTATATGTGTTTTGCTGATCTGATTGTTTTCTGAATCACTGCCTGTGCTCTCTTTAAATAACATTAAATAACATCAAATCATCATTTATGGACTTCTCTACTACCTCTCCATTCACATCTGTGCCATTACTCCCCCAAAGTGTACTGTGTACTGTGCGTTAAAATCCCCACACCACACCACTTAGCCTTTGATGGGCCCACCTACATGATCCAGTATATTGGTACTCAGTCTTTTGCGAGGATTATAATAATTAACTATTGTTACACTATCTTTATCTGTCCATACTAGTGGTGTGCGATACTGCAAAATTTGGTATCAATCCAATACAAAGTAAATACAGAGCTAGTACTGCCAATACAAAGTATCGATACTGATACTTTTATCTGATAAAGGCAGCTTATGCTGAGGAGAGCAGTGTGTCATGATATATGAGGTGAATCATCATCGATTTGCTAAATCTGAATACATTTCAATGACCACTGAATGACTGTGATTTTTGCTTTGTCCTTTAATTAGTTAACACAATAAAACACAACTTTCAGCTTTTCATATATTCTGAAACTTGGTTTTTTGGAGACCTGGAATGTAAATGTGCCTGCCTTTAAAGCACTTGTGATCAACTTGTGTTTTATTAAATGTCCTATACAAATAAAATGGATTTGACTTGACAGTTCATACAATTATTATATTATATTCAGACATTTTACTACTCTCGTGTTTGAAGTATATTTTTCAGTTCCAATAAAATACATTTAACACAATTAAGTTGGCTGAATATATTATTTGAATGTCTGAATATAGTCCATAGGTAATTAGTCTGCTGCAGTAACAACTTATGATGACCAGCAACACTTTGAATGTGTGCACTGCGTGTGTGCTGGGATTAGTAGCGCTTTAGACCAACTCAAAAGGTTCACTTCATCCAAAAGTGGCCTTAAATTGTATGTGTTCATAAGTTCCTGACATTTTTTTTCTTATTCAACAGGATTCATGTTGATTAGGATGCAGTTCAACATGACTTCACAATGGCTGAATGAGGGGGATCTGTCATGGTCCTGGGTCTTGGACCCAGAGTTTTGAGTTTTTGCAGTCTTTGAATTCTTGTTCATTAGTTAATGTTATTTAATTAGATTCTTGGTTTGTTTGATTATATTTGATTTTCGTGTTCCTTTATATCTTGAGCCTTAGTTCTTTTATTTCCAGTTCCTGTTTATTGACATGAGTGTCTTGGTTAGAGATTATTTTGTATAGTCTTTTGTTATTTTTCTTAGCCTTTCTGCTTGTGTCCTTCTGTGTCAAGTTCAAATGTATTAGGGTATTGTCTTTGTGTTTAGTTAGTTATTTCCTGTTTTATTTTGGTAGTCTTTTGTCTCTTGTGCTTTGTATTTAGTTTTACTTCCTTTGTCTTGTTATCCCTGATTAGTCCCACCTGTGTACCTAGCTATTCCCTATTCCCCTAATTAGCCCCTTGTGTATATATAGCTGTATCTTTCTTTTGCTCCTTGCCATGTTGTAATGTGCTCCTGCCTGCCTGTTCCTTTGTGTGCTTTCTGCCACTCTGTGTTTTGGACTTATTATCTGGACTATTCACAGCCGTCCCACAGACGTAACTTTCAAAAATACAGATTCTTATTTAGACTCTTTCTCTCCGATTGATCTTTCTGAGTTAACTTCAATAATTATTTCCTCTAAACCATCAACGTGTCTATTGGACCCCATCCCTACAAGATTGTTCAAAGAAGTCCTACCATTAATTAATGCTTCAATCTTAAATATACTCAATCTATCTTTATTAATGGGCTACGTACCACAGGCCTTTAAGACGGCAGTAATTAAACCATTACTTAAAAAGCTTGTCT
>VUQI01019292.1:0-19390 GCA_015106735.1 Paratilapia polleni | reverse complement strand
TACAATGGAATGGTTTAGATCAAAGCATATTCATGTGTTAGAATGTCCCAGTCAAAGTCCAGATCTAAATCCTATTGAGAATCTGTGGCAAAACTTGAAAATTGCTGTTCACAGACGCTCTCCATCCAATCTGACGGAACTGGAGCTATTTTGCAAAGAAGAATGGGCAAAAATTGCAGTCTCTAGATGTGCAAAGCTGGTAGAGACATACCCCAGCGAAAGGTGGTTTGACAAAGTATTGACTCGGGGCTGAATACTAAAGCGCACCACACTTTTCAGAGTTTTATTTGTAAAAGATTTTGAACACCATGTATCATTTTCCTTCCACTTGACAATTATGTGCTACTTTGTGTTGGTCTATCACATAAAATCCCAATAAAATACATTTAAGTTTGTGGCTGTAACGTGACAAAATGTGGAAAAGTTCAAGAGGTATGAATACTTTTGCAAGGCACTGTAGTTAGGGCTGAACCAAGTGACCCTGAATCATCAACTTACATAAATAAAACTGAAGTTAACTAAATTGAAGATCTCCTTACACCACAAAGAGTTTAGAAGCACAAGCACATTTTGTCATTAAAACTGAAACCAAAATGTTCTAATCAACTTCAGTCAAGATCGCCTGTTTTGGCTAAATTTTGGCTTATATATATGGTATTCACCAGTTTTTATGCATATTTAAAAGCAGGATGGGGTACTATTACTTTATGTCAAAAACCCAAAATGGCTACTGAATTTATTAACTTCTTATTTTAGCAAGCATTTTAGATTGAAATGACTTAAGGAAGAAGATTTAGAGTAACACCTAAGTAAATTTGCTTCAGTGCCTTACATTACTGTTTTAGAGAGCTCTGGTGTATGTATGAAACAGAGTTAGGTTGCTAAAGTCCACAAACCTTTCACAAACTTTATCAGCAATTTAGCAAAGGGTCATACATTTGCATTTGTAATGGCGTCATGTATGCATGTATGGAGTGCCTGGCCATTCACCTTGAGGTCATTTCTGATGAAGCTGTGTTTGAGAGTCGCGGCAGCAGGATCCTGGATGGTGAAGTCCCAGCCACAGAAGATCTTATAGCTCACATTCATGCTGTAACGCTTCCCGAGCATCCAGGTGTGCTTGTAGCCAACTGTTGTTCTATCACAAGTGAACATATGTAAGTAAAACATCTATTTAAACTCTTATGTTGCATTGTTGTGGATCACTAACCTGCGGACCACCATAATGAGACTGAGGAAGAGGATTGTGAGGATTCCAGCAAGGTACAGCAGCGGTGTGTTCAAGCACTTCAAATCCAGGGAACCTCGTGTATAAAACCTATAGAAGACAGGAGAACGATCCAGGTAGCCCTGTAGAAAAGACAAGCAAATGATTATTGGAAACATGTAGGCTATAGTTAAAAAATATCACACATAGATTAGAATACAAAAGCTCACTGTTCCCAAGAAGAAATCTAAAGCAGAGTCATTGCCATGAAATATCAACGGTTCTGTAAAATCAGAGAGAATAATTATTTTTAGAAGTCAACATGCAGTTGTGGTTAATTTACTGCCATCTGTTGTCACGGCTGACTCACCATGGCTGCCATAAAATATTGTTGGCCCCAGAATGAAACCGCCGATAAGAGCACTGTGTAGCAGGTTCAAGTAAACCAGATATCTGAGGAAAACAAAGTAGGACTTCACGCCAACTCCAAACCTGCCTGGAACAAATCAAAAAGGATTTTAACTGTGTGACTGAACTGAATTATGATAAAATTGTTTAGTTACAGGACACATATTAAGCTAATTTACCACAAGCCCCTCTTACCTTCAATGTTGCGGAGAGTGTGCCGCCATGGCACCAGGGCCGACAGAGCTTCTCTTATCTGTTCCCTTACCCTCTTCCTGCTGGTGCTCTGGCTCTTCCTCCAGGACTCCCAAAAACCAATATTGCTGATTTCTATCTTCCTCCTCTCCCTAGAAAATAGCATATATATTATATCTAACAAATTCCTATTTATTTTAACATGTTGATTCTATACCTTAACCATGATATAGTCAATCAAAAACAAAACATACATTTGAGCTATCGGACACTTTATGCTTTAAATAAATCCAACATAGTGGGTTTGTTTAAAGTGTGACTTCTGTGTGCCAGTTAAGGGTGCCAGCAAATGGCTGAGGGCCATACAGAAAAAAATGCCCACATCAAACACTTTTCATCTTTGTAATGCTTCTGTTCACACTACAGTGTTATCTGTTGGTAACTGTCAATTTTTTTTGTGTGTATGTGTTTTTTTAACTGTGACATTTCTTGACACCAGCTGGACTGTGTTATGAACTTTTAGTCAGCTTTGATGACTGAAACAGAAGAGCTGAAATTAAAGAGAAAAGCTCTCTGGGCTGGTACTTTATATCATACAGCAACATAAACTGTGGAATAGTCAAATGGGTAGTAGTGCATTCTTTCCTCGTTGCCGTCTTGGGCCTCAAAAAATGTTACCAATGGCCAACATTTAAACCCGCTGAACCCTGGGTTTAAAGGATCACTCCACATAAAACTCAAATATTGCACTTGTATTGTATTCCATATCATTTTAAGCTTTCATTACTTCTTATTTTGCAGGGTTTTTGAAACATATGAATCTACTAATGTATTATGGTAGATAAATAAAGCTACCCAGCAGTATATAGATAATAAAAACATCTGTATCTGCAAGTATAAAGTGATATACCCAATAATGAATCAGTAATTGTGGTCCAGGGATATAATGTGTATGATTCTGCATAATGAGCACTTTTACTTTAGTTACTCCCAGTATTTTTAAGTGCTATTTGATAATATTCCATTTAAAAAATCCTGGAAATGATCCTGGTGGGTGCCACTAAAATGTACCTCACTGGTCTGTCACGTCATAAGCATAATTTTACTGGCTCATAAGCCAAAAACCTGGGAAAAATGTTCAAAGACATACAGACAGTCAATTGTAAGATGTTTCTTTAAGTAAAATCAGTAATATTCTGCTTCTGTAAGAAGTTAACAGCATGGACATTTTATACTTATATGTCAAAATAAGATGTAGATTAAGAAGAAGCAGGTTTGGGAAGTCTGTAATACGCTTGCCCACCTGGCACCTCTCTTCCCCTGCATACACATGGCCAGGTTTCTGAGTGGCTGCATAGATGCCTTGTCTTTGGGGCCTCTGGACAGGTGGCCAGTCCTCTCCCCAGCCCCTGGGCCACCCTGACTGGTTTCTTCCAAAAAGTCATGTCTGTTCTGCTCAGGTCTGGAAGCCTGGATGCTGGGCAGCAGGTCAAATATCTCAGTCTGATAGTACTCACAGGAGTCTGAAGATAGGGTGGAATGAGTGCTTTCCTCTGTGATGAACACAGAAAAGTAGATTACAGTACATATTACAGTACATACAAGGTGCTCTGCTTACCTCAGTTCTTGTCATCGTTTTCACTTGTTTTGTTAGTAAAATGTAAGAAAATGCTTTTAAAAAATGCCTAAAGAGGCAGATTCAGACTCCTAACACACATTATACAAACAACACAAACACAAGACATCATACAACACAGTAAGTACACAAAGTTCCAGTCATCACAATTAAAAAATTCCTCAAAAATCTAAAATAAAGTAACTAAATAATTTATATTTAAACCATCTGCATATTTATATCATCTGTGCAACTAGGTCATCTGAGGGTGGTTTAGTCTTCCAATGTATTGTTTTGTCCAGCTAGCAGTACAAAAGCCAAACACACAGTATTCACTTTACAATGACAATGAATAATACAAAACAGCTACACAATCAACAACCATGTCAGTTATTTATTTAGTTTACATCTAATATAGTTTTAGACACTTGGATCACTTTTAGTTTTTCTGTTATTTTATGGATACGCACATCTTAATGTATCAAAACATTATAATGCTTTGCATCTACTGTAGTTTTGAATGTAACCTGTGTTAGATTAAAACCATCACAGCAACTAATCAACTGGCTGTCAATTGATACACTATAATGATCATAATACATATAGTCAGTGCGTCATTCAGGGTAATCTGTTACACACTTGCACATACTATAAGTACTGACACCATGTTGAACAAGCACACACATAGATGTCGGGTGCACAGGCACATTCGTTGTTTTTTTTTTCTGTTACCTGACATGAGCCTCATGAAGTTGACAGTTTCGTGCTCCTCCATTTTCCCCTGAACTTCCTCTTTAATCAAAAATGTAGAATTAAAAAAAAAAAAAGCATCCAAACGTCTCACTTCATATACATCACATTTCAAAAAGCTTCTCCACCCAAGCTGCAACTTAAAGTTCTGTGAAGTAAGAAGTTACTTCTGCAATCTGCATCAGAACATCCTGTTTTAAACCTCAAGTCATCACGCCGAAGTGAAGACCTCTGAATGGCTGGTCTGGAGTTAGTGTTTGTTCTGTGTGAATGGCTCACTTTCTGGCAGGTGAAACAGATGTAAGATCTGTTCACAGTGAGGCCAAATGTGACAGCATCAGGAAATCATATGACAGGATGCAGAGCCAGGCGTTAGACTGGTGGTAACAACAAGAAACCTCCCCAAACTCACTGGACTGACAAACAATAAGACCGGAAATTTTTAAGCTTATTAATTCAATGAGCGTGATAAAGGTTATGGCTTAAGACATGCACCCTTCAAAGACTTGAGGTGTTGTTTAATGTCTTGATATCCACAATTTCCTTACATTTTCTTGTGTTTAAGTACTTTCTAATGATTTCTAATACAGTTTGATCTGTTTTTTGGTTTAGATTAAATTTTAAACCACTATGCAGACTCTGTTTAAACAGCGTCTTTAAACTATCAGTGAAATAATTAGGTAAACAGTCACCATCTTCCCTTTTCAGTAAATTCTTTACTGACTGATCAGCTACACTAAGATGTGTTTCACAGTTTGCACGCAGGCATCTGAATGTTGTAGCAAAGGCTCTTTACACCCACTCATCACACCACTAAGACATCTGAGGCTTCCAGGCAAAACCATTTTCAGAGAAACATGAGCATGAGCGTCATTTTCTTCCGCACTCTTTCAACACCATTAGTTTCAATTCCAGAGACTGTAACACTTAGAGGTAATTTTCATTTGCACTGACACATTTTTTGGTTTAATATGATGTTACTGGATTATAAAATGTGTCAGTGCTGTTGCTAGGCTGTTTTTAGACTGGGCAAAATCTGGAGCTGACACCCCTGTTGGACATATTGAAAAACTGGTAAGCCCACCTCTACTTTAGGTACAAACCTATACAAGTGTAAAAATGCCCACTTGTAGTCAAAAAGATGGGCTAAACAGAAGATAAATTAAAGATGAGTATGGGCCTTTTTCTCAGGTGATTATCAAATTCAACTGTCCTATTGGATTATTACAAAGAGGTAGTATGCACAATCTTGGGGCAGGACCATGAAACTGAAGCAGCTAAATGAAGATCAACCAGTTCACATTAGTGTGCTTTACTCAGACATGTCTAAACCAACTGTAAAAACCAGCAGTATCAAAAACAGAAAAACAGAAATCACATAAAATAAGCAAACATACAAACATTAAAACACAGGAAGAAAAAACTTTATGGATCCTAGTCCTACACAAAAAAAAAAAACAAAAGAAAAAGAAAAAGACAGCTGGCAGCTGGTAGTGGTACATGAGATTTCTTAACACTGCTTTGTATATAGAGATTTGTCCACAGTAGCAGCAAAATGTCAAATATATGGTCTTTTTTAACCCAGTTATGGTCTTAGGCCATGTTTGTACAGGTGAGCCAAAGGAAGGAATGAGCACTTAGCCTCTAGTACTTGTAAAGTCACAGCTAGGCTAGTAACGGTTGTATTTTAACTTTATAGGCCAGCTAACAATTTGTTTTTATCAATCAACTGAAACTTTATTGGTTCAACAGCAGGCACGTGTCCAGTGTAGGGGCATGGGGTGGCATATGATTGCCTCCCTGATGCTCTTCATGAATACCATTGGTCTGGAGTACTATTAATTCTGCAGTGCCCAACACCATTGGATGAAAGCATGGAACTACAAAGTACGTTTACTCAATTACTTTACTGAAGTACTGAAGTAAATTATGCTGTATTATTCAAGCTCTCCAGCACAATATAAATAATTAAAATAATCTCTAGCTGCACCATTAAAATGATACACATTAATGAATCAATAATTATGGTCCAATAATATACATGTAATTCTGAAAAGGGAGATTTTGCATAACGAGTACTTTTAAGTACTTTAAGTATATTTTGGTGCTAAAACCTTTGTATTATTTAGTAGGATTATGACTTTTACTTAAGTAGAGTCTAAATACTATTGCTATACTTTGCAAACACTTGTTCAGTACAAAATAGGTTATATTTCATATTTTCAGGCTCTTGCCTTTATATGCCAATTTTGTACACTGCATGTATCTCTGATTTCCCATTTCTGATTTTATATCCACTTTTCACACAGTACCATCTGTATTAGAGTACATGAGACTGAAAATCGCACCCAATGCTTTTTTAAGCCATTTTCTATACTGCATTTATTTCGGATCTATCATACTTTCCTGTGACCCCACCCCTTGTGCTGCCCTATTGAAAAAATGCTGGAAACTCCCCGTTCCGCAGTCCTGACCAATGACATTCAGACTGTCTTTGTGTACGTTTACTATGTTTGAACAACAAATGCCGGCAGATCCAAACTGAACAGGGCTGAACCAAGAGTGCCCACTCTGCGGGGGTCAAATTTACATTAAGTTGTCATCAGTTGCGGGTCTTGCCGGTGAGTATGTTAAGTAGTTTGGAAAACATGCCACATATTAGGCATTAGCTTAGTTTTTATTCGAGTGAAATAATTGAACTGCCTCTTTACTAATTCGCGTTAAAAAGTGGAAACCCAGCATCCCTGAATGGTTTCTCCCCGCTGTTTTGTTGAGCGTGCTGACTGTTATGACTGGCACTGGTTAGTGAAGCCCTAGCGGGTTTGTGACGGTACCGAACTTTGGTGAGTCTTTTTAGGAGTTGCTGCTTCGCTTCATTTAGCTTTCTGTTGTTTGGAATTTTTGGTCAACTCGGAGGTGAAAGTTCATGAAAGTCTTTGACAGCTTGACCCCCAGCCTGCTGTTGAAGTTGAAGCTAACTGACAGCAGAGAGAGAAGTCAGTGTTTTTAAAGGGCACAAGCGATATGACTTGGCTCTTTTTGTCTCTGCGAGCGTGTTCAGCAGAAAAGCCTGCACAAGTAATTACAGAGTCACAATCTCGGATGAATAAGTTTTTTTTCTCGTGTGTTGTGCAACGGCAGAGTGGATTGTTTCAGCAGCCTGTGTTTTCCTAAATGGCAGAAACGTTCAGATTAAAAGGTAGATCTGTGTTGTAGTTTGCAGTTTCTGTGATGTAGCCAGGAGTAAACCTATAATTTTGTGTCCTCTGTTCTGAATTAAGGAGAAGAGACTATTATGGGCCTGAATAACCGTGTAATTGTGTTCGTGTATGCATGCCTGGCTGTGTTAATTGCATGCACATTTTCTCTGTTGTCTGTTGTAATCTCCCCTGTTAGTAACTTCTGCTTGTCATGATTTATTCCTAAACATTTACCCAGTTTCTAACCTTTGTTTTATTTGCACTTAATCACAGAGTTGCTGCAAGCCAAATCTACCTCCTTCTCTCTGTAATCCACCCTTTTCCGAGGCAAACTCCGAGGTTTCACTCAAACGTAAAGGTATTGTAATACAAGTCTTTCTATTACTGCCGTGTTGTGCTTCCCTGCTGCATCTGTTGGCTTTTCTTAGCACTCACTTTGCAGTTGTTGAAAGCTGTCATGGTGGACAGGTTCCTTTATACCCCCTCCTTTGTCTTGCCCCTGTGCTGATATCTCCTGAGAACTTTTGTGCCATTCATGTTAAGCAGTGTTTTGGCTTGTGGAGTGTGGTGTCTTCATTGTGACTTTGGTAAACTGCCAGTGGGATTTGTCCAGAGGTTCATTCTACTTACTTTGTTGTTTAAAAGCTAACTGTTCTCAAATGAACCCAACTTAAACTTACATTAAATGAGGGCTGTTAAATTGTTATTATTGTGCCACTTTCGTTTTGTCTTTTAGCCCCTACACTTTGCTTTCGTCACTCAGTGAAGTGCAGATTCACTCCCCACCATGTTTAATTCAGTTCACATTTCCTTTGCTCTTACTTGTTTATGTTTCTTCAGTACAATTAAATTTCAAGGTGCATGAGTAATTGTGTTAAATAATACAATTACTCATGTGTTAAATAATATTGACTAAAAAATTTGTACCATAGTCAAGCAGCCCTACATTAAACCATCCCGTGTTCTCTTGTCCCTTCTATTGTTTTCCATCTTATTTTGTTTGGCTGTCGTTCAGCTCAACTCTGACCCCCCATCGAGCTGTTTTTAATGTTTGTCCCACTCCCACAATATCCTCCCCTGGCTGTACAGTCTTGGAGGACTGTCTTAATGTTAGTTTCACTTAGACATTAAAATAGGACAAACGGTAGGGCAAAATATAGAGAATCACTCAAGCGGCAGAGTGTTGCATGAATCTGTTTTGTTTGTTTCTTTGCCCTGCAGAAGTGAAAATCTGAAAGATATATATAGTTGTATAAAAAACAGTAAACCTAAATAACATATGGAAGGAAATGGGCACAGTAACATGATCCTGGAAACTTTTGGTAATGGGAAAAGTATGTTTGAGAGGAATGAAGAGCATATGTATGCAGTAGATTGTCCTAACAGCACCTAAAAACAGCAAGCTCAGTAAAAAGGATTAAGGTTGAGGGTGGTATGATGATTTTTTTTGAGGCATGCAGTCATTTACTCAGTGACTGGGCTGGTATGAAGAGCTCCACCCTGCTTTGTGCATGCTGCTTGGATCGTATTTAAAAGTAGAATGGGAGGCAGAGCCTTCAGCTTTCAGGCCCCTCTCCTATGGAAGGTTCAGGAGACAGACACCCTCTCTACCTTTATGATTAGGCTTAAAACTTTCCTTTTTGATAGAGCTTATAGTTAGTGCTGGATCAGGTGACCCTGAACCCTCCCTTAGTTAAGCTACAACAGGCCTAGCCTGCTGGGGGCTTCCAATGATGCACTGAGCATTTCTTCTTCACTCACCTCTTTTCGCTCTTCATGTGTTTAAACACCACTTTACATTTAATTACTAGTTATTACTAAACTCTGGCTCTTTCCCATAGTGTGTCTCTTGTCCTGTCTCCCTCTACTCTCTTCTGTTTCCCCTCACCCTTAACCGGTCGCAGCAGATAGCTGCCTCCCTGAGCCTGGTTCTTCCTGTTAAAAGGGAGTTTTTCCTTCCCACTGCGAAGTGCTTGCTCATAGGGGGTCGTCTGATTGTTGGGGTTTTCTCTCTAATATTGTAGGGTCTTTACCCTACAAAATAAAGCGCCGTGAGGTGACTATTTTTGTGGCGCTATATAAATAGAATTGAATTGAGTTGAGTTGAGTTGAATTGAATTGAATATTCACACAGGACAAAAACCAGGAAGATGGGCACTCCAGGCTAAATGTCCAGGTCTTTTTTGTTTTTTATGTTTATACAAACTTGTGAATGTGTAATGATTAAACCAGGCACTGTTTAGTTCTTGTGACCAAGCAGTACAATTTACCTAGGGTCACTCACATTAAACCAGTAGTTGTCCACCTGTTTTCTGGCATGCCTGACTTCAGAAGCCAGAAAAAGTCCATGCCCCACACCCCATAGTTTTTAGTGATTATTATTAATTATTTAAAAAAAAGAAGGATCAGTGTTGAATTTTACTTAAACAAAGGTGCATCATCACTGCAGTAGCATCAGGAAACTTTAGTTTCACTTCAAATTTTTACCTGGCTGTCTGCGCCCCACGTGCCGTGGCTCCACCCCACAGTTTGAGAACCACTGCATTAAACAAACACATTCAGCATTCACTACCTGTGGTACAGATGATTATTTTAGGCTCAATGCATTGAGTCTGAATGATAACTAGTGCTTGAGCAGGGATGCTCGATATATCATCCAAATATCGATATTGGACAATATTGGCTCCGTTGACTGATATCAGAAAATAAGATGCTATGTACCTATATCAGTGGCCAATATTTATCTGCTGGATCACATCAAATTTGCGGTGGCTAAATATTTCAAAATTGTCTGTTGAAGAGCTGAAAATGATTAGGAAAAAAACAGGTATTTTTAAAAAAAATAAGGAATAAGTTTGTTTTCCTGAAAAAAGGGGGAATAAATAACAATAAAAACAAAAGAACAAGACTGGAAAAAACTACCTGCTTCAGCAATTGGCCAAATTGTTATTTTACACAATATCAGCTCACGATTTCACAATTGGTGCATCCCTAGTACTGACTGATAATATTTTCGTCATCACTGAAATATGAATATCCACGAATAAACAGGGCCCACTATACCTGCTGTTCCATGCCAAAAGTGACGTCACATCTGTTCACATTAGCCGCACTTTGGTGTTGTTTTAGCTGGTCGTGCACCTCTCAATTTTTGAGCTGGCACACCCAAGTTAAAGATGCTATATAAATTTTTCAATGACATATCGGTGCAGGAGCTCAGAGATTTCCAGATTATACAGATGGAGATGCTGCAACAGCTTGAAAAGATGAGACTTTCTGGAGAAAACTCTGAAAAAAGCTCTGTGATTTCTTTGCTTCTGGTTTCAACTTCTTCTACTCCCATACCAGCGCTGTTGCAGAATTTTTGTCTGAGTGGCAACACCTGTTGTTCAGGTGAATACTGCAGCGAGTGTGGTGCGCCCCTTAGCAGTAAATAGTGACTGTGCTGTGGTGATGTCACAGTTGGCTCGTGACATAACCAACGCGGTAACCATAAAGTCACCTTAATGGAGGTGCCCCTGTAGCTCACCATGTAGAGTATGCACCCAGCATACTGAAGGCTGATGTTCTTACTGGATGGCCTGGGTTTGGGGTGGCCGTTTTCAGCGTGTCATTCACCCCCTCTGTCTGCTCTACACTGTCCTATCAAATAAAGACTTAAAAAAAAGCCCAAAAAGTTAAATGAAGACACACAATGAATAAAAAGAGTCACTTATTTACACAAGCCATGAAACTACACTTGGATTTGACATGTTCAGAATATTTCATTTCATTTTTTATTCTTTGGGCCGTTCAGTGATTGGGGTCTATGTTAGCAGTTCGCCTCTTGAACAAGAAAGACATGAAAGAACTATAGCTGATATATACACCTAAATATTAACATCACAGGACAAAAAGTGTGGCACATCACTGATTTTCTGGGTCGTACATCACCAGTACAAGAGCCTGGTGGAAAATTATCTTGGTGGTGGTTAAGCAATAGATTGGTTTATGGGGATTTTTTTTTTTCTGTCTCTCTCAGAATGACTGAAACTTACTTTTCCTTTCATGTCTGTGTGTGCGCTTTAAAGGTTTGTTGAATGGTAAGCTTTGCAGTATCTGGTATCTCCACAGAAACACACAAGGGAAATACTCGTGTACTATAGAGTATTACATCCTTAGCAAATCAGTTCAAGCTCAGATGTTTTTATATGAACTAACAAAATCACAACTACTGTTGAGAACTACTGTTTCTGTTGTGGGGGCATGTAAACAGGAAGTGAATCTGACGCTTGATGGAGCTTAAATTATTTTCACAGGGAACTTTATTGCCCTCTGTTATGTTGTTAGACCAGTTGTACATCTTTGAGAAGCTGATAGTTGATCCTGTAGATGTAAGGCTGAGATAAGTCAGATCAAGCTTACTATTTACCATGCTTTAAAAAATTGTTGGGTCTAAAAATCCATATTGTCTTGTGTTTTTCGTTTATTGTAACACACATACTATGAAAGCACTGTGAAAATTAATGCACAAGCGCTTTTTCTATATTACTTAATCTTTCTTTAACATGAAATTTAGAAGTAACAGCAGCACTAGTAGTATCTCTCAAAACACTGGTGCTCATGAACAGGAATAATAAAAGAATAAGGTAAGAGTATGACCAAAAAAATCCAGGTCCAGACACTCAGGGTAGGTTTGAACAAATAATAAAAGGCCTTTTTTTCAGTGGCCCAGATACATAAAAAAATTAAAATGCTTATGGGTTTGCTGTGAAAAAACAACAGTTAGTTTAAAATAACCATAAATATGTTAAATAGGAAAACACTGTGAAAATGCTTTTTTATTTTTTACTATATGTAATTTTACTTTTCTGGAAATGTTATTGATAAATTAGTAATGGAAAAAAAGGGTTAATCAGGAATGAATGTGCTTTCTTGGATAATTATTAATCCAAAAATCTTCTAACATTACATATTATCCATTAAATAGTCCTATTTGTTGATTTGCACTAGTATCAAACTAATAATGTAAAAGATATTAAAGAGAGAACTACCTTTTATATTAAGAATGAGGAAAAGTCTCTAATTATTGAGAAATTTGAAATTTTGTATTTCATTAGTCACCCCTACAAAAAGTAATATTTTAAAAGTAATCCCCTCAGTTTAATATCATATTGTATCCTCCCAGCTGTGTAGTGCCTCCTAACTGTGAAGTAGGTATTGATATTTTCAGATGAGCTTTTTCTTTCTACAGTCAGCTATGATATCCAAAGAGACGAATTTATAGCTGCTCAAAGCAGGGTTAGAGTGATCTTGTAAAGAAGTTTTATTGGTCACTAGTGGCTATCTGAATTCAGTTTCATTGGATCCTAAATTTTCCACTAGTGCTGCGTTTTATTCATCTGTGGTTATGCATTAAAGCAATGGGACAGGTCCTCTCTGGGTCTTTGATGAAGGTTTATATGAAGCTGCAGAGTATGAACTGAGTGATGGTGAAGTTCTTTTTAAATGCAAACAAACCATGCTTCCTCAAAATCTCTCATATGACACAATCTGATGGTGAAGTCTGACAATGCCTCATTCTTTCTCCATTCATGAATATTCATGTCACTGGTGATACTGTGCTGTCTGACTCTGACCACAGCCTCATCACAAACAGCACCACAATGGCGCTTTCATGAGTCTGGACAAAATGACGTTGTTCCTCATGACAAGTTGCCCTCATGAGTCATGGCCGCCTTATGCACATTGTAAAAGGCACTGAATGTTGACAGCATTCAAAGTGAAACTTAAAGTTGTAAACTAAGATGGCCCTAGGTGATCACAGATACACACTTAAAGCACACCAGGGAGTGGAAGTTGTCAGTTTTCCAGGTTTATTTCCTGGATGTGTAGTTTTAAAACTGTGCAGGACAAGCAGTAACAGGAGTACAACGTTCAAATTCCAAGCAAGTGTGCTGGCATTTTCTTCCCCCTTACTGCTAACACACCTATAATGCTCCGCCTCCTAATCTTTTCTTTCCCTCGTTCCTCTCTCAGGTAAAGGAATAAACACCATGGTGGGAGTGGAGTGCAGGTCTGAGCAGGCAAGGGTGTGATCCTCAGGCAGAAGGCTGGACACATCGAGACTGTCAGTGGAAAAGCAAAATGTCCCGAAATGTTAACTTTGACCTGAGCCCACTTATGGAAGCTGGACTAGAGTAAGTGTCATCGTATGGCTCTTTATCACTTCATGTACCTCTTGTTTTCTTTCTGTTTGATTTTGCTGATTCAAGCTGACAGCTGACAGAATTTTTCCTTAACATGAAGGCCGTGAAAGTGGGAGGGAAGGATTAAACGGGAAACCAGATCATAATGTACTCTGGCACAGGCCTTTTGTGTATATAAGCTCCACTTCATTGTCCTCTCAAAAAAGACTCATGTTTGTTTGGTTGAACTCATGTATGAATGTTTGCATGCTTGCTTGTTTTGCTTCCTGTGCTGTCTGTGTAAAAGTCAAAGGGAACTGAACTTTCTGTTTTTCCATCTAAAGATAAAAACAGCCACTCCAGCTGACTTTGAGTTACACTATCTAAATTACTGGTAGGCAATATATTTCCTCAGAGGGCCAAACTGACTTGGATACAGTAAGTGAAGGACAACACACTGTGCAACTGAATAGAAACAGGACATACAGTGGTGTGAAAAAGTGTTTGCCCCCTTCCTGATTTCTTAGTTTTTTGCATGTTTGTCACACTTAAATGTTTCAGATCATCAAACAAATTTAAATATTAGATAAAGATAACACAAGTAAACACAAAATGCAGTTTTTAAATGATGATTTCATTTATTAAGGGAAAAAAAGATATCCAAACCTACCTGGCCCTCTGTGAAAAAGTAATTGCCCCCTTGTTAAATCATGAATTAACTGGGATTAACCACATTTTTTAGAAAGATTGCTTCAAAATAACCCTGGTCCTTCTAGTGTACAGTCAGTGTATAACTTTTATTTATTTAATGCATGCCTCCATCACCAAGCGAAGAAAATATTAATTTCATGAGAAAGTACATGGTCATATTCATGAACTAACTAAAATCATTTTCTGTGTGAGATGTCTTTACTTGTGTAGCTAACTCAGCTTTAATAACATACAGTACAGACCTGCATCACTGAATGCTGAAAGGATCAGGCTATTTTTTTATTTATGAAACATTTTTGTATATGCAGTGTTTCCCACAAATAGACTTTACTTTCTGTGCCATCCAATCATATTTTGTGTTTTAGTTTTATTATTTCATCCGTCTGACCAAGCAACATGATTTATCTACTAGTGGACTAGGTCAGTCACTGCTAACCAGTTAGCCCTGACCCTTCCCATCTTTGATTTCCCTACCAGTAGGCTGATGAGGTCTGCAGGTTCAACAGACTCCAGCTCCACCATCTTGGACTACAGCTCGTGACAGTAGTTCTTGTTCTGCTCTGAAGATCCGCTGCAAGCTTGAGGGTCACTGTAACCAGAACCTGCAGCAGGTGGAGAGCTGGTTCAAGTGTCTTTATGCAGAGCAGTACAAGGACTACAGTCGCAAACTACAGATCTAGACGGTGGAGTTGGAGTCCATCCAAGTGATGAGAAACTAACTGAGAGCCGATGTCTGTTCTGTTTTTTAATTGTCACACAGTTGTTTTTATGTGTTTAGGAAACAGTGGGTGCCCAAGCTCCAGTTTTTTTTTTTTGTTTTTTTGTTTTTTTAGCATGTCAGACCGTATTTTGCCCCTGTGTGATCTTGATAGTACAGGAAGAGGCTCACCCCCCACCCCCCCATGGGGCTACTGACTCAGACTGAGTCAGAATGTCATTCTGTTTTATCTGTAGGGTACTCTGGCCACTGGCCCTCAGAGCACATTAGACCCTTTGAACCTAGCCTAGCTGGTACCACCCTCTTTCCCGTCTTCTTATCTGCCCTCGTGTCTGTGTGTCCTTCTGTCAGGAGCCCAGCGGATGAGGAAGGTGTTCACGACTTGTTTCAGCAGCTGATAGCAGAACATGGTGAGAATGGAGGAGTGTCCGATGCCTTCGAGCTGCAGCAGCTGGAGAGAGATTTGGATGAGGAGAGTGGAGGTACTGTCTTAGAAAAAAAATTGCTTGTTTGCATTTGATGAACTTTTCTGATATGTATAAAAAAATAAAATATATAAAAACAATTCTTGTGTGCGAGTCATCTCAGAGCAATGTTGTTCGTGCCTATAATGTCACATTGCAGATAACATTTTTTTCAGTGTTGTGCTTTAGTACAAACATTTTTTGTTTTCTGTGTTTTTTATTTTCAGACAATGTGCACTTGTCCAGGCCTGAACATGAGTTTAGGAATCAGAGGCAGGGGGGAAGTGAAGTGGAATGTGAAGACAGCGAAAGACAAATAGACCCTCTTATAGGTGAACGCTGGTCTTCAGCCACCTTGAAAATCCTGTCTTCCATGCCCAGTCGCACCATTGGTGAGTCCCGCAAAAAGCAAGAAAATACTCAATAAGAGAGAATGATACATACAAAGAAATAAATCTGTTTGTTTGAAAACCTGATTAGCATGTGAGTGAACTTCTCACCTGGATTAGTTTGTGCATGTCAAACAGATGGTTTAATATAATTTTGATACTCATTTCCAGGGTTTCAGACAGAAAAGCTATATTGGGCTGGAGTCATTTCACTGTTGCATTCGACTGATGTTGGTCATGTAGTGCAATCCACCCACTATAGTGCTAATCACTAACTGTGTGTGGGCTCAGGGAGATTGGTGGGGCTGTTTATGTACCAGTGCAGAGCACTGAATTATAGATAACCTGATGATAATAAGTGGTGTATGTTTTAGCCTATTGTGATAAGTGCACATGAGTATCAGCTGAGTGGGTAAACAACTATTAAGTCTTAAAAACAGACCTCCATTAGAGAGACCAGGTCATCTGAGACCTGGCTGGCCTTCAGACGTGTAATACGCTAGCCAAAACCCTGAAAATGAGAACAAACTGTTCTGGCATTACTGACTACGAGGGTGAAATCTGATAATAGAAAATAAAATATTAGAAAATTTTGGGTGAAATTTTCCTTTCAGCTAACCTCTTAACTCACCAACAGTGACACAGCATATAGTGTATATGCTGTGAAACTGAACTGTTTGGCTGTTGCAATATTTTTACATCACTGAGAAATCTCAAGCTTCTCAAACAGTTGAGAAACCTTTTGTCACACTTGGATTTCTGTTGAAATTCAGTCAAAATCCTAATGTAAAGTTTCTGAGAACCCTGAGAAATGTACAGGCGTGGAACACAAGTTTTAAAAATCTAAAGAATAAAATAGCTCTAACTCAGTGAATTCAGTATAGTAGAATAAAAAGAATAAAAATAGCTTACTAAATAAACAACCAGCTCAGTATAACATTGTAGTGGACAGTGCAGTGAAGTGGCTTATTGTACACCAAGTGTTGAGTGGTAAAATGAGGTACTGGATTAGCAGGTGTTGGTTCTGTGAAACAATAACTCTTAACACGGTGTTACTGGTGCCACACATGTTGAAATAGATATGTTTCATGAGGAAGCAGTTCGTCTGTCATCTTCCTGTCTGTGGCAAATCAAGGCCTCAGTTCAGGGCCTGGTGAAGATTGTTTGATAGCTTTGCAACATGGTACAATAGTTGAAGCATCAGAAACACAACTGGGAGATAACTGTATATCTTTCAGTGTTCAGCCTATGTAAACAATCATGTTACACTGTGCTCATTTGTCAAAAGATAAGTGGTAAAAATGTGGTATAGTAAACTCTTTGCCTCCATTTAGATTTACCCCTGGATGCTGCAGGTGTTGCTGCTTGAAAGAGACAAGGTGGCTGCTGTTAGCTTGCAGCGCAAGAAATCTCACAGATTTAAAGCTCTAGCAGTTTATCTGCATACACAGTGTTCCTTTAAGCTTCTTCTTAATTTAGTTGTGATGTTGCTGTCTAAAAACTATCCACACAGGTGGTTTAAAGAACTTTTTTAATGTAAAAATTCTGACTGTAAAAGAAATTACTCATTAGTAACGGTCCAGTTCAGCCAGTGTGTTTCACAGGTGAATCAGTTGGTGGAAACAGTCACTGGCCAACTCCAATCAACCTGCCCAACATACCTTAGCCCTGCACCGTTGTTATGTTAAACCCTGATTGCTGTCATTTTCTTGTTATCTTTTTCCAAGGTTGTGAAAAACTTATGAACCAGTAAGAAATTTAGTGAGTCAGAGATTGATTAGAAGTTTGTTTTTGGGTAGATTTGGGTGAAACAAGAAGATCTCTCAGAGTTGATAGAACTCCTTAGAGGAAGTAAACGTTGTTGATCCTGTTTCTCTGCCAGGCCGCAGCAGGGGAGCCATCATCTCTCAGTACTACAACAGGACCATGCAGCTTCGGAGACGCAGGCAGACAAGACCATCCATCCGAGACTTCTCTCGCTCTGCTAGACCGACCATACGAGGCTATGGCATGGAGGCAGACACTACAGACGGAGAAGGTGCAGGGTGTAAGAAGTCCGTACTGATTAGACTAATCTGCTTGACATGTTTGTAATGTAAATGATGCTACCCATGTGCATTACAGTGAGTAAGAGGGAACGTCTGGTGAACAACCTGAAAAACCTCTCTGTGAGCGACAGAGTGAGGATGCTCCGAGGAATGCCTCTTAGTGTGGCTGAGAAGAAAGAATTTAGGTATGTTCCGTGTAGTCATTGCTCCACTCATATGATAGTCATCTATGAGGCTGCAAAGACTGCCTGGTTTGCTCTGCTCTTTGGTTAATTTTCAGTATAGTACTTGCAAAGTCCAGTAACGGGACATTCTAACATTAGCTCCACATCTTATTCACACTGTAAACTGGATTTTAAATACTGCATATAAATGGAATGAGCTACAAAAATATGACGCTACAATCTTTGATTTCACTAGGAAATTTTAAAAGGTTATAGTTTATACTTATACTATATACTTTTCTTAATTTGTGAACATGTATTATTTGTCTCTCTGATTACTCTTAAATTGTAAATGTCTTTTGTGTACAGGTCTCCCTTGAAAAACAGATCTCGATCTCAAATAGATAACCTGTTTAAATTCAGGATTTAATAATGATAATATTGCCTTCTTCATTTCAGTCAAAAATTTCCTTCATTTTTTTGTACACAGAAGTTTAGCATTGCAGAAGGAAAAACACACATCTCACAGGCAGCTCCCCTGTTACAGTCGACTCAAATACTACATCATCATTGTAAGTCACCACCAGAAAAATTTAAATATTTTCAACTTGTTTTGTATTTTGTTTTTTCCATGATGTTGAGTCCCTTCACCTCGTGCACGGTATCTAGACACTGTTTTAAGTTGTATTTCTAAACAGCAACAAAAGAAAAAAAATTCTCAGCATCTAGTAGCTGTTGTGAAACATTTTAATCTAATCATATGATCTTAATTAGCAGGTAGTTTACCCAAATGTCAGTGTTTTAAGTTATTTTAACTTATTTTTTTCATTTTTTTAATTATGAAAAAAAGTCATAGTACTTACATAGAACAAATACAGTTGCCATTTAAAAACAAAATTGACAAGAGCACTGTGGTCATAGGTGTTAATATGAAAATGTATATATTACTGGATGTCTTTTACACCTTAGTTGAAGGCGTGTTTGCATGCATGTGTGGAGGTGTGTGTGTATGTATGTGTATGTGTATATATATATATATATATATATATACAGCTCCGGAAAAAATTAAGAGACCACTCCAAAATTATCACTTTTTCTGATTTTGCTATTCATAGGTATATGTTTGAGTAAAATGAACATTTTTATTTTGTTCTATAAACTACTGACAACATAACTCCCAAATTCCAAATAAAAATATTTTCATTTAGAGCATTTATTTGCAGAAAATGAAAAATGGTCAAAATACCAAAAAAGGTCCAATGTTTTCAGACCTCAAATAATGCAAAAAAAAAAACAAGTTCATAATCATTTTTATACAACAAATTACAAATGTTTTAACTTAGGAAGTGTTCAGAAA
>VUQI01019290.1:0-11457 GCA_015106735.1 Paratilapia polleni | reverse complement strand
ATATATATATATATATATATATATATATATATATATATATATATATAGCACAAAAAGTATTTCTGTTTGGTGGATTATTTCTTTGTTGTAACAATTCTTCTTGGCAGCAAATCTCATACCGTTGGAAAGCCTGTTTATTTACCTATAAATGGTGCCACATTTGTAAGGAAAATGCATTTGTGGGTTGAGCAGCAGAGTTGAGTATGTGGGTTGCGCCACTGAAGAACTTGCCAAATCTTCTCTGCATATATATATTATATATGCTAAAATAGATACAGCTGTTGCTATTAAAATTTTGACAATATTTGACTTTGACAGTGGCTAAGAACTGGAACTTGCTTACCATAAAGTTTTGCCTGTAAGTCCACAATACCTGGTGTTAAGTTGTTTAGAGAAGTTTGATGTATTTACACTTTTTTTTTTTTTCAAAAATTCTTTGTGACACTGGTCAGGTGTTGGCTTTTGGCTGTCTAATTTTTCTCAAACATCTCCTTGGTAATCTTGCAAAACTGGAGCAATCCAGCATTGGAACTATCAGGGTGCAGGGGAGGGTGGGTGGTTTTCTCCATTTCCTTTCCAGGAGGGTTGGGCGACTCCTTCCTTCCCAGGCTCTCTGCCTCCCACACCTGCGAGCCGTTATTCATCAGGAGCCTGCGTATTTAAGGACCGACTGTGGCTACGATTCTCCGCCAGACTATTCTCTGACTTGCAACCTGCTCACCCACCAGGAAAAAGTCACCAGCTTGGCTTTGTGGAGCTTCCAGTTTTCAGCTGGTTCCAATTCCCGCTCCTGCCGTTGCTCGCCTAACTGAAACTCAGTATTCCCAGGACTTACACCTGCCCTCCCACTCTCCACCGAGCCCGCTACCTCCATTTGGAAACCCAGCCTGCCTTCTGACATACCTCCTCACTTCCTCCACTCCTCGGACTACAAACCCTCACAGATCTTCAGTATTACAATGAACTTCAACCTGCTCTGTTCATTCACATTCCCTTTGCACTTTGTAAATAAACTCCAGAAACCTGTACCTCTTTGTTTGAGTCTGCTTGCTGGGTCCATTAGAAGTGAGAACATGACAGGGACCAGATATCAACAGACTGAAAAAACTGATTAGGAAGGCTGGCTCTATGATTAAGTGCAAACTGGAAACATTTGAAGCTGTGCTGGAGAGGAGAGGAGGTCACTAAACAAACTGTTATTCATCGTGGATAATCCTGACCACCCTCTGCACCACTTACTGGACAGGCAACAGACTGATTCAGCTCAGCTGCCGCAAGGGCAGATATAGGAAATCTTTCTTGCCGCATGCAATAACTCTTTATAATACAATATATCTGAATAAAATAAATAAACCGAGGGATTCAAACCCAGTACCCTCTTGCTGCGAGGTGACAGTGCTAACCACTGCACCATACACTTTACCTTAGAAAAATTTCAAGCTAAGCTAAGTTATTGCAAAATAATTATCTCACTGCAATATTTTTCATGGGTATGACATTGCTAGTCATTCTTGATTTAATCGTTCATTTTTTTAGTTACTTACTACAGCGTGCATTCCTCTGAATCAAAGGCTGTAAAACCAGTGACTTGGTTCAAAATCAGCTTTTGACTTTTCGATCATTTTAACTGGGGCGTTAGGCAGACCAGATCAGCAATCTTTTAGGAGAGTCTAGCTAGGACCTCCCTGCATCCATCTTAAAACAATCTCAAATACATCCATCTATTTTCTGTGTGAGCCAAGTCTGCTGTCTTCATTGCAACATCCATCTTTTAAATTCTTCAAAGTCTTCTATGAGGGTGGATGCCTGAGGGACAGCTCACTGCAGGCCAGATGACCCAAATATTCTACGTTGCCATCTTTATTCACTTTGGTCTTATGCACTTTTTCATTCCATTTACCAGGGCCTATCTGCTCATTTACAGGCTGCTATCTCACAGACCATCCATCATTCTGTTTTGTACCATACAGTGGCTTGGCATTAATATTTTTTTTCTCAGGGCTAAACTGTGATCCCTTACTGTGGGAGACTGTCTTACAGTACTAGGAATTCACATAACAAGAACATCCCCTGGTTCCCTGAAACCACATTACAGTAATATTATGTCTTTCATGTTTTAGCAAAGAAGTGCAAACTATTGATTGAAAAATTGTGTTTTCAGAACAACACCTAGCCCATGCAATACAATATCTGCTCTTAGCAACTTAAACATGCTAAAACTGTTCTGTGGTTAAGTTATGACACCCACACCCTATTCACTCCAGCCATCTCTTGACAAGTGCTCATCATGGATCAAGAAAAAAACACTCCCCATGCATTTCTTAAACATAATCCAGAGAAGACTCGTATTTCCCCTGAAACATGTAAACTACCAAAAATGTGTATTATCACAATGATTTATAAATATTAATTCCCAGACTCCCAGTTTCACTGTGGCTGTATTGCTTTTTCTTCATTTTCCTTATTTGGACAAAACTAGGTCAATATTCAGGAATTGTTTCTTTAAAACCAGACCATTCTGAGCACTTATAGTCAGTACAAAAAGTGAACCCAGTCAATACCATTTAATTCAGTGCCCTGAATCTTACCTGTTCAATAAGTAATTTCGCTCTTTGACACATAGCAATTTTAGGAGCTGAGAACAGTGTCTGAGAGTCAGCGGTAATAAAAGATGGAAGGAAACTTGTGTTTGAGGTTGACTTAACCTGAACTCCTGTGTGGGCACTATGTAAAATATAAAATGGCCCACCAAAGAGAAATATCACTTTAGAGTCTGGACATTGTAATTTACAGTGCAAACAATACTGGCATATTGCATAGTCTTGTTGTAAGGACTGTCATCAGGTCATTTAAGTACACTCACATAACTACATAGATCACGTCTGGTTGTCTTTAATAGAAGCCTGTTTGACACTGCAACCTGTCTCTGTGTGTACAGCTTAGTCTGAACACTGGTCTGTCTGTATGCGATAGACACAGGCATCTGTCACTTCAAAATGCTCTAACTGAATCCAAGTGAATCATGGCAGCAACCCTTCAGCATTTGTACAGCCCCGTCGCTCTCTCTTCCTGACTCTCATCCTCATGACTTTGCACTTTTTTGAAGAGAGAAACAGGATAGTATGCTTAAAGCCTTTGACACAGATACAATCTAAAATGGCACTGAGTCCACACAATGAATTAGACTCACCTCAGCTGTCCTAAAGAGGCAGTTTCAAAGCTGTCCAGTGTGACAATCTGTAGGAACACTGGCAACCAAGAGGATAAGAGACTGACTACAAGGTAAATCAGAAAGAGAACACAAGGGAAAATAACTTCAAATCTCCATTACTGACAGGCTTAAATTCTTTTGTGGCTCATCATAACATGACCAGTGAGCTATAAACCTAGAAGATAAAAGGGCCACATATACCAAAATGTGCATCAGCATGTACAGCAAAATGATCCTTGGGCTTTCCAACACAATATGAACTTCTTCTAATGGAGATATGATTAGCTTGATTTTACCTTAGGTCATTTAAGTTAGTCATAACATATCCAAATTATTACATCATTTTTCATATATAGCAACTTCTATAGCAACAACAGTATGAGCTCCATGTTGATCACAATAACAATTTTTTTTTTTTTTTTAATTCAAGTTGGCTTCTAATTTTTTATTGGCATGAAGCAAGGTTTCAAAAGTTTTCATATATGATTCCTGTATGAAATTTGCTTGCAGTCAGAAAAGTTTGCTTCTGTACCACAAGTTGTAAATTTGCATATGATGCTGCACAAACAGTGAGCCTTGAAATTTTAATTGTCTAGAAAATTTTTTCTGGACTACTGCCTTGTTTTTGTTTTGTGTCTTTAAAAAAGTGTTCTTTTAGCTTTTGAGACAGGTGGGATATGTATCTGTATCACAGCTGTCATTATAGTTCCCCAAAGCTTTACAGCATTTAGCAAAAAATTTAAGATTTGCATACTAGTAAGTAATTAAAAACAGCAGTATAAGATGAGAGCTGAATAATAATTATGGCTGTATTACAAAAACTGTCCTGACAGAATTGCATTACACAAAATTTAAAATAGATTTGATTACCAATTTGATCATATCATTTAACTCATCCAAATGTAATTTATAGAAACAGGAAACTGGAAAGTCTTTACACCATTAAAAACATTCCTGCTCCCTGTCAAAACTTTCAAATAGCTCATTTTAGGTAAAATTATGCTAGTATGCATGCTGAAGGCTCATTTAATTGTGCTGCTTGCAAGCGATGATGTGTTTATAGCGCCTGAATGTCCCAACCTCACACTGCGGTTGAGGCTAGAAGCATTAGAATATAGATCATGTAGACAGGATTGAAATGTGACAGTTCAGCCAAATGTACACCATCTGTGTTTTGGCACTTCAGTAATCTTTAATGGCCTGTCACTGGACACTTTTTTTTTTAAACTTTTCTCTGCAATTATTACTTAATATCTGTGACTGTGGCGGGTGAGCTGCAAAGTATGTGCTGTGTGGGTAGAGTTAATTTTACAACTTTTTAATCAGTGAGTTAATAACACAGTACAAACTGAGAGAATACCCTGTCTTTTACCACACTCATGATTGCCAAGACAAACACTGAATGCATGCCATGTCTTTGATCTCCTGCAGTAAAACAGCCAAAGATGGAGTGACAGAGCCAGGCTGGATGATGTGCTGTGATGTCACTGTTTATCTCATACACAGCTACAGTGTTTAATTTATTGGTATGAAGGTTAAAAGAGCTGACTTAGTTGAAAAGAATGATAATTTGTTTTACCCTGTGCTTCTATAAGATGAATAAACTTGACAGAGGAAATGCACTGGGTATACAGTACAACTCCATCCATTACCAGAGAAATTTCTGCCCACGTGGAAATTTGATTCTAGAAAGACTTCATTCATTTACTCTTGTGTGGTAACTTGTCTTGGTTTGCTGACCTTTGCTTGCCCCCGGAAAAGCATGCAAGTCCCACTTCTGTTTATATGCATTTGTAAGTATAAACACTGACAATGGTAAAATTAGACCAAAGAGAATGTTTTGTTATTTTCTGTCTCTTGTGCTGTTTGGGATGGACAGCTTCTATTAAAGCAGCTCGCCAGAGCGAAAGATATTAAGTTCTCACACCACTTTCATGCACTCTGGCTGTGTTGTGCAGGGCAGTCGTGCAGAACTTGCTCAGTGAGGCCATTTGGACCTCGTCTCCTGGGAGTGTGTCTAGGACCGTGTAATGCATGCCAGTCACTCGCCTTTCAGATGGTCTCCTTCTTGGGCTTCATGTGTTGTGTTTGATACCAGCAAAAAATAGCTGTTTCACCCAAGTGACATCAGTTAATGTTGGAACCATGCTCGCATCTAAAAGCTTCAAATAGCTTTATCCACATAGAGAATGTGGGTATGTTTCACATATAGTGTTGTACGCTCTTGTTTTCAATTCTCAAAAAAAAAAAAATACTTCAATAAATACGAGTTTTGCAGTACCATCACCAGCTACTTAGTATTTGCAAAACCGATTTAACTTTTTTAAATTGTCAGCTTACTTGTACTAAAACAGACATATTCTCTAATTTCAATATATTTGAAAGCAGGAGTAACATACATACGATACAACAGATTATTTAAAAATTCCCATATTCTTTTTGATGATTATTTCATTTTCATTTTGCTTTTATTTGTCAGGGACCATGTACAAAGAACATTTATCTCCAAGAGAAAAGATGCATTGTACCAGCTAATTTCCATCCACAGTCCCTGGGCAGGTCAAATAACAAATAGAAATACATAAATAACACAACATCAGAAAACAGTTACACTAATACAATTGCAGTTGACAATTCAACACAATAATACCAAACACTCAGGATAAAATTACTTCAAAAGCACATAAACAATATCCGAATCCCTTATATCAATTACTTTTACACATAATTATCAAATACATCCAGATTATGTATCAAGAACTTCACAGTCAAAAAAAACCCAGAAGCATTTCAAACTGTTGGATAGTTAATGTAGATAAATCTTATTTCTCAAAATCCACCTTTTAACATCATGTGAGAAAGAGTGGAAATGCATGCTAGTTTTCAAACGTTCGAGAAGCTTATTCCATTCCCTAATAGCTTTAAAAGAAAACGCAGATTGAGAGAAAGCAGAGTTCCTCGTAGGAACTTTACAGTCCCCTCGAGCCGCTGAACTCAAGGCTCTGGACGTATGTTCTATTATCTTGTCTTGTGTGATATTATATCATGGAACAATTCTATAAATCAGTGTGGTCTAAATCAATCAGTCAGACCAAGATACAATAGACACATATCACTTAACAGTGGCAAATTCCATTGCTCTGAAAATTACTTCCATTATTTATGTGATTTTCAATACATTTCCTATATTGTGGTAGTAGTAGTAGTCAATGGTATCCTGATATCTGGAAAAAAACAACAACAAAAAAACAAAAAAACAACATATATCTCAAGCATAACTTTCTGGTGTCTTCTTTTTTTCCTGGTACTTCTCTGCAATTTATAGAAACAAGAAACAAGATCCTGCCATTTCACTGCGAGTGGCCATCTTAAGAAATCACAGGACATCTGAATCAATAAGCAGTGTGCCGGAGACACTGATTGCAGGCCAGGACAGGAAAGGGAAAGCACAGATTGCTACCTGCATGTGCAGATGGTGTCGTGTCACTGGTTCAACTTGTTTCTTGCTCAGTGTGATACATGTTCTCGACAGGCACCGGTGGCAGACACACAGAATGTAAGGAGCAGGCGGAGCTAAATCAGATTAGGCTTGTCCAGAGAGCCAAATGGCACTCCAAAACTGCGGAAGTTCCTGTTGTGTTGCTGTATTTCAGTGAATTTCCTTGGGGGGGGGCTTCTTCTCCTTTCGCTTTCAAGGCTTGAAATTAATCTACATTCAATTATATGTTATGATATAGGGAAACATGCTCTATTTTGATTCTTAAATCTTTCGTAATAGTGATTGCAAAACGAACAAAAAGTCAGCATTTTGGATTGACCTTATGACACCAAAAAAAAAAAAGAAACCGCTCCCTGTCGCCAGTGTCAAACTAAATAGGAAACCAACAGAGATGAGCAGTTCTGCATGACAATGACAATGAAGTTATCTGCACTGACAGTGCAAGAACAAGTCAGCGCTGCTACCATATGAAAAGGCCAGTGTGTGCAGTCTGCCCCATGCTCCCACGCCTGTTGAGACCATTACTTTTGCCATCCATCTTATGGGGTTCTTATACTCAAGTTAACAGAAGAGCTAATTCTTAATGAGTCTAAAGCGAAACGGCAATTAGACTGCATACATCGTAACCATGAATTTAGTGGCATCATGAAAAGAGGATGCTGGCAACAAGGCCAAAGAAGGCCACAGTCAAGAGCAGTAGACATATCCAATCTGTAACTGGATGCCCTGCTTTAAATGTCACGCCCTGATGTGGGCCAAGAGTAAACTCTTGAGAAGGCATGTCAGGTTCTGCAAAACCAAATGCAGATGATTCACTAACAGCTGATAGTGACACACTCAGTACAGCAGGCCAAATGTGAGAAATAATGTCCCGCTGAATCACACTAGCTATAAGAAACTCTCTTATCTTTGACATTTTACAAACCAGAACAGAAGATGTCTAGTATATTGTCTATTATTTCCCTGTAGTGGCTATTGAGGGTGCTTTGTGGTTTCATTTCCTAATCAATATGACCTTGAATGTGATCCATACACACTCACATCGCCTTTCTCAGTCTATTCACAATCAGAGCCACATCAGTTGACATTGCTTACCCTGCGAAGCTATCGAAGTCATCATCACAACTCAGTTTTTTTTTCCAAACAGTGACTTGAGCAGTGACTCACCATTTTTAGATTCAATGTTTGCTTTGCATACTGAAAACAGGTGTAATCGTTTAAGAAAAGAAAAGTGTATTTTTTTCTGTGCCCACTCAGGAGAAAAATATTGCCTTCAGAATGATTCTGGCACTGCATATTAACAAATTATTCATGCCCTTGGCTTTGACTTGATTATGAGTGACTTCTACAAAAATAGGTGCAAATTGGGAAACAACATTACCGGCAAACTATGATAAATTGGATAAGAAAGTGTTTGTATCTGGCTCTGTCTAATTTAAAGTATCTAGTATATTAACACAAAAAACATGATTTGGCTGAAATACAAAGTGGATTTTATATGCACCGCCTTAATGTTAAATTTACACATGCCTCCAGCTAAAATTGTTACATCAACCTCCAGAGTGGTGACCCTGTTAGTGCTGGTTACAGTGCAGATAACACGATGGTCAATTCTGGCTAGACAGAGCAACCACTCTTAATTACTCCTGTCTGATCTGTTACAGGGATACTCCTTATAAATGAAGTCTGTTATGAATCCTGGAAGAAAAAAAAATGCTGAGAACAAGTCAAGTTTAGGTTAAACTGTTGATAAGATGGATGTCTTGTTGTCCCAGGCCTATAAAGTTATGGCTGACATTGATCCTCATGCATGTGCAGGGCCAGCTGCAGCTTAGCTCAGCTATCAAAGCAAATTAAGGGCAGATGAAGTCAATGTCAATCAGCAAAGTGGTCTATAGAGGGCACCAAAAGTGAATCCGGGGGGGGGGGGACTAAGCCATTAAAAAGGAAACACAGAAAACATAAGGGACTAGAAATAAGCAAAGATAGCCTTAATGCAGTTACAGGCAACAAATTCCAGTTCATAAATGTCATTAAACTCAGCACATCTTTCAAACCCAGAAATGGCAAATCAAAGTACATAAGGGCTGAGATAAAGTGGATAGAATAGGAAACACATCAAAACACTGTTACAGCCATCAAATGCTATATGCAAGTCTGCAAGTTGTAAATGCAGCTTGAAGTGCTTCTGGCCATAAATAAATGGACTCAGCAACATTGAGAGTCTCTTTGGTGGATGGCTGATAGAAGATAAGGCATTTAGTAAAAAGAGGCGCACACTCTAAATGTTGTTCCTGAGGTGTAAAGGGATAAAAAAAAAAAAACAACTAGGAAGGAGGTAGGTAATGTTATAAATAGTTACTGTGAGAAGAGACTGAATTATTCTTTTATGTGTAAAGCAACAGGCTTGCCTTAAACACTATTTTCCATATTTCTTTAATTTAAATGCAACAAAATACATGTAAATTCACTGAATAGGTAGTGTGTGTGTGTGTGTCTGTGTGTGTGTGTGTGTGTGTTATACAGATACCCATAAAATGCATGCACACAGATAAACAGAACTCGAAATTCCTCCAAACTGGTGAGCCTTTGTCATTAGCTCCCTTCATGCTTTGTTAGCTCTTCTACCAAAATGTACCATTCTACTTATGAACTGCAGCTGACAGGTGACGTACTAAACATAGAGTATAGAGTTTGATTTAAATAGATAGCTCCCATAAAGCAGCCAGATGTCACAGATATCAGATCCATCCATCTTTGAGTTAGTATTGGACCAGTATCTAATGTAAGTACCACTTTGCAAACTATTCCTATACAAAAATTGCTCCAAGAAAATGCCAGTATAAGAGGTTATGTTAGGAGAGTTGAGTAAGATGACATCTTCATCTCTCCTCGTGGTTAAAAGTAGCAATGTAAACAGAAATACATTTTTTCACTACCACAGATTTTTAACATATTTTCAATGCTATGTGTTAGACAGGTAAATGAAACCACAGAGGATGCATGTTAATATAAATGCAGGTTATTTTCAGTATTTTACCAAATGATTTCATTTTCCTCAAAACAGCATGCCCTTCCTTCAGTCAATAATATCATATTAACTCGGACAAATTAACAAAGATTGCTGGATCCACACAGTGATAGGCAAATGTCTGAGCTTAAATAAGGCATTAGTGGATATTGGTCATTGTCAGCTTTTTTTTTTTTTTAACTGAAATAACAGTGATTTCATTTTCTTTCTCATCTGCCACTATTTTATCAATGCCATTCATATATTGTGCGTCTTTAATGTATATACAGGGCCATGGTGCAGTTTTGTACAGCAAAAATGATTGTTATGGGATTGTTTACATGGCAAATAATAAACAAAGGTTACGTGGTGGAACAATCTCAAAGATGCATATTTTATTTCTCTATTATGTTTTACAAAATGGTTTTATGTTTCACATGTTGATTAGTGATTAGTCTAAAGAGTATATATGAAATAAAGGACATTCGCAGAGGAAAAAATATCAGGTGAAGTAATACACATTGGTCATTAATTGTCAGCTACAGAGCTAATAACACCAAGGGTCCATGACATTATACTTTTTTGTTTTGTTGTTTTTTGCTGAATACACACTCTAGTCTAGTAGTTTGTTCTATGCTCCCTTGTGGATTTGTGAATTGATACCCAAATGTACAAAATGCTTTGGATGTAATGGCTGGTGCAAATTTTTGCATTTAAATGTTTTAAATTTGATGTTACATATGAAAAGCTGTACAAGGGGGTGACATCTCATGTTAAGAATTTAAGTGTATGTTCTATGTGTATTCGGCTAAATTAACCCTCAGTGCTGTGCTGTAGGAGCATGTGGCCTGCTTTCCACTCTACAGCATTTCTGAAGTGACCATTAAATGGTAGCACTAGCTGTCAGTATTCAATTTACAATTTACTTTTCAGCAGTGCAGTGAGAGTGTCAGTCCGTATGCTTTTGCTCTGATCGCTGTGTATTTTCCTGGCCAGTGAGAGTTGCACTCTCACTTTACTTAATGCAAATCAAAACAGCTCTGGCTGCTTTGCCACAACAACATACATCCATCCCACCCCCCCACCCGCAAAACCTCAGCCTAATTTGAATGCTGCTCACGAGTAGTCAGTTTACTGCAGTGAAACATTGCCTGTTACAAAGATGCCCCCACTTGTCACTGTGTAACAGATCAGTATAAACAACTCGCTGCTCTCTGCTCCTTAAAACCTTGAATGAGAGCATCAAGCTGCTTGTCATCTCTCTTGTCAATAGACTCGTCAATCAAGACCGAAAATGGGCCACCCTTAGTGACAGGCAGGTTACAGTCAGGCTCTCCTTCAGAAATCAATGTGGCAACAACATAGTTTTACTGTGAAACACAGAAAATTACAGTGAGGTGATCACAAATATATAGGTAGGCAATATTCTGCTGAATTTCCTGTTAACATAACTAACTATAATTTTTTCTCACATTTGATGTTCAAGTGCAACAGCATGCAAATACAGCTCTGGAAAAAATTAAGAGACCACTGCATGGCAAATGGCAGGGGTGAAGTGCACAGCGAGAACGGTTCGAAACAGGCTCCTAGAGGCAGGGCTCAAGTCGTGTAAAGCTAGAAAAAAGCCCTTCATCAATGAGAAGCAAAGAAGAGCCAGGCTGAAGTTTGCAAAGACCATAAGGATTGGACCATAGCGGTGGAGAGCATGCCAAGACGCATGAAAGCTGTGATTGCAAA
>VUQI01019286.1:0-17593 GCA_015106735.1 Paratilapia polleni | reverse complement strand
ATGCTCAAATCAGACAAACTGCCTGGGATGCTGCGGCGGTCTAACCACAGCCCGTACATGAGAAGAGTGGCGTGGATCAAAGAGATACAGAAGCTGCTCCGTGACCGCAGGATAGACCAGGCGACCGACGTGCTCAAATTACTGAGGAAGGTAAGGAGGAAACTGCACAAGGCACGATAAAGTCAGACCTGTTTGCAAACAGCACCACTGCCTTAAGGCTGCTGTGGTGCTGATGCGGGCATGCATTGTTTTCCTATCTCAGAGAAACAGATGGGGGACAGTCAGGAGCTGTGTACATGCGTGAATGCAGTCTTCTGCATGCATTTCCAAAATTTCTAGCGGTGCCACAGGTGCCCCAGTGTTCTCTTGCAGTATCTGCCCTGGCCTCTGACCTTTGCCCGCCCCCCATCACCAGCTTATTCCTCCATTTCCCCTTGCGGTTAATATACATGTGTGCGCTCGTCTCATTGGCCACCCCCCCGAGCATTTGTTTTTATAGAAAGTAGGCCACTGGCAGAGCAGTGTACCTGTGACACAGTGTTTCAGTGGCAGACACAGCGTGTGACTCACCACAGTGTTCACTCTCACTGTGGGTAAACGAGCTCCGTGTTGACATTAGATTTGAAAGGATTACCTACACTCTGAATGAGGAGATGGTCAAAGTCCACACTGTGTGTCATCACATCATCTCAAATTTAATTTTCTCCTGGTGGGTTCTGGCTATTTCCTGAAACAGCAAACACAAATAAATCTCCATCTGTTCTACATTTGTCCTTGTTTCTCCCTCTATAGCAAAAATTTCACCTTTTCCTTAGGCTGTTCTAATGTGCCCATTAGAGTAACCTGCCACCTCCATCACACCCCACTCTTAATGTCTCACTCTCCCCCTGTAATGGCCTGTGCTCCAGCAGCAACAATGAGAGCCCTGGAGTTTTGTGTTCCCCCAATACAAAATATTATTCTACTCCAAAAGGTTTTATTAACTCTTACCTAAAGAAGGAAATTCACAGAAAAGAAAATCTAGGCCACTGTCATTGCTTTCCTCGTGTGTTTTTCATACTTTGTTGTGTGTGTTCCTATAGTCATGTAAAGATTTGGTGTTTTGGGTCATTTTAACATTAGTTGAGACAACTTTTAGCCAAGCAAACTATTAAATTACATCTGAAATGCACCGTCATCAAGCCAAAAACATAAAAAATACATTAGTTGCAATGGACTTGATGCATTTTTTGCTGTAATTAGTAGCAAGAGTCTTGTAGTCATGACCTCAAATATGCTACACTCCACTATCTTGGATGTTAATCAAAGGATTGTTTTTAAAGCCTTTTCTCACCTGCTTTGGGAAATGTGTAAAATATGCGTGAAAGGATATGTGGGTGCATCAAAGGTACAGCAACATCTTTGGTGATCTAATTTGTTTGCTTGCCCTAAGGGCTCTCCTCTGTCTTTTAGCTGTCAACCAATCCAGTGTTAATGACTCTGAAGCCTTGACACAGGAGAGAGTGGAATCTCCTTAATCAAGCCAAGGAGATAAACTGGCCTGGCTAGGCTCCACGACAGCCACATCACAGGGGACGGGAAGCTCACTTCCTCTAAATGAGCTCTACTTTTATTAAATGAGCCTCACTTTATCTTTTCTTGCAGCATTTGCAAGCAAGCAGATATTGGAGAGATTCTGTTTCTCGGAATTTGTGGCAGAGTTAATTGGTGTGTAACAGTGAGCTGTGCTGCAGATATGAAAGCGATCAGAGGTTTGCTGCAGATGTGAGGAAGGATCTGTGGCTTCATTTCACACTTGCACGTGACACGTGTGTCTAAACACAGAAGGGAGATATTTTTATACCTTCTCTTTCTTAGAAGCCTTTCTTAGAAGGGCAAAAGCAGCTTCTCCTATGCTTTGGGTTCAGTCTGTGTTTACTGCCACCCTTGTTAAAAGGAGTGCTGGGAATGTGGAGCTGCCAGTCTCCCACTCTAGCTGTCTTTTACAATCAATGCTGATTGTGTTTGTGGAAAAAAAATGTGTCTGTACGTGTGTGGAGGTGTGTGCATACTGTATGTAGTGTCTCGAAGGCTTTCTTCTCTCATTAAACTCGCATAGTCTGCACAAGTGCTCACCATCATAGTTTGGCTCATTAGGACCTTGAGGATGGACATGTGTATGAAGGCAAGTTGTTCAGTTCAGTGCACACAGCTGCCCTGCTGACTGCTGCTTGTCTCATCACTCTCAAAAGGTCATCTGACATCTCCTCTTTTTAGTTGGTTTGATTTGTTTTTACTGCAGATCCTCTTGGATTCATCATATTTGTGAGCAAGCTGCCATGACAGCTGCCAGTTCTGACCTCTTTGCAGATGTATTTATGTGCAGCACAAATTAAATTTATTCAAACTCTAACATATTGAAGTGCCACTGCAATTTTTATGAGAACAGAATTATAAACTAAGAAAAACAGATGCACGTAGATTGGAAATACGGGATTAAGTGCATTTCAAAGTTTTTCCAGTTTTGAATGACTAAAGAAAGTAGAGCATGTAATAATAGAGACTGGGTCTGAGGTATTAACATGAGGTCCGATAGAGTCAGGAGTGGGTTGCTTTGTGCAAACAGTATGTGCTATGGCATGTCAGAAGGGTGATATGCCAAAACACAGCCTTTCCCAGTGACTCCCCCCTACATTTCACTTTCCTACTGTAGATGAAAAAGCAGCCTGTCTCCTTTAATGAATATTTAAAACAAAACACTTCTTTTATCTTTCCATTTGGAGTCACGATGCCCTTGACACAGCTGGGACCTGTTTTCTTCTCTAATGCTTCTTTTTTCTGGTCTAAAGTTGCACTGCTAGATTCTTAATTGTGTGTTTTTGCAACTGCATCTTGCTGTGTTTATGATTTTTTTTATTTTTATCTTGTCTTCTTTGGTAGGATCTGGGTTTAGAAGGCACCTCACTCAATGACATCTTGTACAAAAATGCAGCCTTCCTCAATCTAGTGGATCCCATCTCACATGAGCTGCTGCTCAGCCTGGCTCGAGAGATGCAGTGTCCTAAGAAGGTCAGTTTTTTTTTTTTTTCTGTGTCTCCCTGACAAGCTTGATTTTGGCGCTCTGCAGAGGAAAGCTTTCTCCTAATAATATTTCCCTCGTGAATTCCTTTTGTGAAGTACTGGCTTCTTAAGAAAATCTAATCTGAGGGTGTTACTGATTTACATTCCGACAGACAGATGCTCGAAAAAAAATTCTGCCGACACGTTACTCTCGAGGAGCTAGAAACAGCTGTTAAGTATGAATCCTGGAAAACTGATGCAGTTGGTTGAATTTTTCATACCTGAAAAATCATAAAGCTGGAGTGACCTGATGGTATTGGCAAAATTGTAATCAATCAAAACAGCACCTTAAAACAGAAAAGGCTGCATTATATGCACTGATAGGAATACATAAATCAGCATGTCTGAACTACCAAAGGTGAATATTGGATTATTTTTTTCCATGTAGGTAATGGCCACCGGAAGCCACAACATGGTTAATGAAGTGAAATTACCAGGGTTTATCAGTAGCTGCTGTATCTCACCTCTCCTCAGTACTTCCTGTGTTTTTCTCCCAGTGCATGCTGCATGTGATTAGATTTTCTTGCTCCAGCAAGTCAGCTAAATTGTGTTTTGTTCAGGGGTAGCTCACGGCTTCAAGAGTAATAACAAACCATTTCTTTCTGTTCAGGTGAAATATGTTACAGTTACAGGTTGATAAGTTTAAAAAAAATCAAGGCAACTTGGCAGGATTTAAAACCTTGATTGTGAGATATAAAGAACTGCAGAGATGCTTTTCTCTTTCACTTCCACAAAAAGAAAATCCAACTGAAAGCTGCTGCTTTAGTACTGTTAGTCTCTTGTTCTGTGTGCCTTTATCAGCACTCTTTCTGTTCTCGTCTACAGGATGCAGACACCATAAAGTCTTCTGATAAGATTTGCAGACAGCTGATCTATCACCTGACCCCACACTCAAAGTGGTTGAGGCAGAGCATGTCCAGACGGAAATCCCAGGCCTGGTAAGCCCTTCTGTCCAGACAACCAGTCTGTAATAAATCAGCCGCCCCTCACAGCAGAGAACAGGGCTCGGCTCCATGTCAAGCAGTAGAGATTTCCATCTTTGTACCTGACATTGAAATAGGACAGAGCTGGCCACGGGGTGACCTGACAGGAACGTTAAGGATAACCACAGCTGTCAATCATATCTCTAAGGTCTGTGCAGTAGATTTGCATTGCTACTGGCTTTTTTCGCTTCAAAAGTGGCAGCAAATGTGTCCATCTGTGTGCCAAAGAAAAGCTGGGAGGGTTGTGTTAAAATGTAATTGCAGCCATTTTCATGAAAGAGTGAATTGTGTTTGATGTGCAAATGATGAATAGAGAATTAGGTTGTGAACAAATAGGGGTTTTGTGTGCCTAGGTGTTGCTTGGTAATCCTATTCATGAACAGAAACAGCCTATCATAATACTTTCTCATGTAATAGCTCATTCTACATCTGGCTACACACCGCAAATAATGGATTCATTTTAAAGAGATGAAAACAATCTCAGGACTGAGAACAAGACGATGTGAGCTCAGTGAGATCAGACAGGTTCATTACGAGTCATTCAGAGGTGACATGCAAAATTGGAAGAAAAGCTAAGGCATATTCACAGGGATCTGGTAGGATCAGACACTCCACTGTCTCGCTGCACAAGCAGGGCTTTGTTGTTCATGTAGACATTTATTTCAGCCCAGAAGAGGGGAAACATGACTTTACTGACACTGACAGCTTCTCTGAACATGTGCAGAAGCGTACACTTGCTAAATTCCTATAGCTGAAGGCTCTTTTTCACTTAGTCATGTTGTTGGCTTCTCAAACAGTCTGACGCTGGCTGAGACAGCAGGAGCAACATGAATCATTAAAACAAAAATCCACCTTAAACAGAATATTAATACAGCAGGTGCTGTGAGCCCTGACAGCTTCGCCTGCTGTTGTGTTCAAGAACAAATACCTGTCAAAGCTAGAAAGAGATGAGACAGGGCCAGTCTGCTCCTGACTGTGAAAAGGAAATTCATCTCACAAACTTAGTTTTTGGAGATACTTTTTCCAGTTAAGCACTTCTATATTTAAATTCTGACACAAATATTCCTAGGGTGCACAGTTACCTCTCCATTTGTTGTCATTTATTGTCACTAAAGAGAGCAACTGAGCTTAGGTTGCAGTATCTTGTATTGTATTTTGGGACCTCTGAGCCAGCGCCTAATTTAGCTAAGCAATTTGCTTAGTTTGGAATAATTACTAAAAATTTGAGAAAAAGCCTGATTGTGTCCAAAAGCAACAAAGATATCTACTGGCACCTCTGACGTTCACTAAATCAAATAATAATATCTTGTCCTGGGGCTGAAAAAATTAAGTTGGCTCCAAAAGTGAGTCAGTTTCCACAGACACACAAGGTAATTTTCTGACATTACTGTAGAAATACAGCCTGGTACATAAAAAAAAAATAAATAAAACTGCTCCTATATAGGGTGGTTTGTGTTATACTGGTATAGCGTGACATCATGCACACTTTGCTCGAGAGCTGTCTGCCATATTGGACATGATACAAACACCAGTCGTGAGGGAAAAATGCGTATTCCGTGACCAGTTGGAAGTTGCTGGCTGTCGCTGGGTGAATCGGTCACAAAGAGGGTGTTGGAAGACACAGACTTGTCTGCAAACACTCTCTAACTACTAGGCAAGTGGTAGTGAAACTCAAAAAGTACAGTGCAAACAGCAAACAGACAACGCTCGCCTTCAGAGTAAAAGGTGTGCCTCAGCGCTGCAGCCAACACATTTCAAAAGGTGCAAACTTTACTTTGAAGGCAAACGATCTCCGTTTCTGGTTTGTGTTGCACTTTTTTGAGTTTCACAACCGCTCAGCTAGTAGAGAGTGTTTGCGGAAGAGTCTGCATCTTCCATGCAAACTACAGGCAACCAAAGCAATCTGCAAGTGACGAAAGCAATCTTGAGGAGGTTTTTGCCAACCAATATGCATTTTTTTTCAACGACCCTAGATTGTCACCATGATTGTCACACATTCAAAATGGCAAACAAGTTAATGCCACGTGGTTAACAGTCAACTGTCTGCTAAACCTCAGTAGCTAATTGCTACTGTATGGGGGTGAATTCTCATGGCTTGTGAATGTTGTTTACTGTAGTTATAAAGTATGCATAACACTATGTAACACAATTTTGTTCCTGTGTAGTAAGCTTTATATTTTGATTGCTTATGCCTCGTAGGTAGAGAAAGTACATATTATTCTTTTCAAACTTTGCTTTTGTGATCAGTATAATTTACAAAAAATATATATAAATTCATTATATGAAGTTGCAAAAGAATAATATATATTTTCTCTACATTTGAGGGATAAGCAGTCAGGAGAAACACTTATTACCCAGGAACAAGGAAAACAAATTTCATGTTACATAGTGTTATTAAGGGCATGGTCACTTTGAATTTCAGGTACTGTCTCGTCTTGTTCCGAGTCCAGTCATACTGAAAGACCCTCAAAGGAGTCAACTGTTCAGTTTGTTCAGCAAGTACAATTTTGTGAAGCCTGTTTGGCACTATATTTATATATTCACAGTGAATTACAGATGGACCTTTCTATAACCAAGCTAGCTAGCCAGCACCAGCCTTTGCTATAGACTGTAAATAAAATAATATTCTAGCTTCTGGGTCAGAAAAGAAAGCCAATGCATAAGCACCTTAAACCTGCATACTTTATAATGGCCAGCAGGGGGCAACTTCTCTGGTTGCTAAAAGAAGTCCAGTTGTGTAGAAGTATGTGGAAAAACAACTTTTTGGCTCCCTTGTTCTTGAAATCAGGAAACACTTTCCTGATGAGTTTATGGCCTTAGTCACTAGTTTCCAACCTTCCTGAACAGAATATATTTCTTTTGTAAATTATGGTCCATATTAGAGTCAAAAAGGAGGATAGAGCAGGATATGCTTTAACATGTGATTAACAAGTCGCTAGCCTATGAACATGCAGTGCCTCTCGGTTTTTCAGTCAAATCTGCTTCTTGCTCGTCACATCTGGTTTCAGAACATCAAGATTGTTCCGGCTAAAACACTCAGCTCGAGGCTTCACAACAGGACTTCACTAACTACTAGGTGGCTATATTCATCTCTTATATACAGTCTGTGGCTTAAACTGGTTGCTTCACAGTGTTACCCCCTCATCCAAAGTCCAATGCTAAACTTGAGGTTACAGAAACCAATGGGTGACATAACTGTTCTTACATCCATCTTTTATATACAGTCAATAAACTTGACCTGTAATAATTAAACAAAGAAGATCATATTTCTTTTTCAAAAAAAAGTGAGCTTTAGAGGTGCGGCGTGGCAGCTTCTTGTGTTCAGGCTGGAGTTTTATAACTAGCCCACAACCATAAGAACATTTTTCTAGACATTCTCTGCTTTTCTGTTGTCAAATAAGGATTTATTGGTCTAAATATACAAAACAAACAAAAAAGCATGTCAGGAATATAAATGTAGGGTGGATTTTTTTTTTTACTCCCTTTGTCTTCCATCTTTGTTCAACTGCAGACAAACTGCCCTCTCTGTGCAAAAATGCAACAATCCCAAATCTGTGAGGTTTTTGTCTAATCAGAGGAAACAGAAACAGCTCAGTCCTTTTTAATGCCACTGGATTGTTCATCCCTTCATTATCCAGCATTAGCACTGCACAAGCATTGCTCTAAGTACTGTACACACTTTTGTGACTGAAATGCCACACTGAATTAATATCTGAAACTCAGTAATCCCATTAATCTTAATCTTATCTAACTAGTTTGTTTGGGATTGGCTAGAAATGTTTTTCTTCTTTTTTCAAGTGTAATGAAAGAAGTTAATAATGGGCTTGATGGAAGCAGTGACCCAGATATGCTACTGAAGTGCTCTCACCTTAAGGGTAATTTCATGTCAGCATGAAAACTGCAGACACTTTTGTGACCTTTTCTCTTTTTGATTTTTACACTAGTGTTCTTCTGTTCCATCGGCTTTATTTGACCTAATAATTACCTTTTTTCTTCCTCACCGAAAATTAAGCTACCATTTAGCACTTTGGCCTAATATCCATCCATCCATCCATTTTCTTCCACTTATCCAATTCAGGGTCGCTAGGACTTTGGCCTAATATAAATTTATTTTCTGTTTGTACATGTATTCTCAAATTGTGCATAGTTTTTAAGGGCATTTGTTCATAGTATGTGTGTTAAAGGATCTTCAAAAGCTAATGAGTCACTTTTTTTCCCTTACGCACTTCCTTGGGGGTTGGGGGGGGTTCAGACTAGTCTGCAACAATGTTAGGTAGGTGCTAAATAGCAAAGTAACGTCCACATAAATGCCAGGATCCAAGATTTGCAGACCATTGCACTGTAACAAGATATGTTCACTTCACCTGTCAGTGATTTAATGTTGTGGCTGATTGGTGCATGGGAGGGACCTGTCTTTAGTGATATGGACTGTGAACTGTGAGGCTGAATACCCTGCAGCATGAAGGACAATGCAGTGCTGTGAAGGATTGTGAGTGATATACTCCATATCTTTATGAAGAGCATGCAGCAGAAAATGCACTGGAAAATATATGTGACATTAGGGAGCAGATGTGATGAGACTGCTCATCTCATGCAGATGGGCCTCACCCACCAGAGGACTGAAATGAACAGAGCAAAGTTTGAACATAAATGACTCTACAAAAAACAAAATGGTGTGAGTAATGCAATAACAGCCCAGGAGAGAGATGAGGAGAAAATTGAACTGCTGGAAAGTGGGATTTTTATGACAGCTCTTTGCATCCACCAACTTGTTTGCCGCATGCATTTAAACTGTTTCAAAAAGCATTTTCTTAATGTTTAAATAGCATTTCACCTCTTCTCAGCTAGCTTCAGCTAACCCTTCAAAATGAATATTTACTTTAATAAATCACAACAGTGGTTTGATTTATGCTTACTGAATTAGAATGTTGCCTCATTATATTAAATCACTGACACATGGAGACTGATGAGCCACACACGGAGTCAAGTGGTGCACTCTTGGTGGGAATATTTAATAAATGGCACCACAATGTAAAATTAATTGAGTACTTAATTATGTAATGGGTGTTTATTAGGTTACTTGTTTGTGAATATAGTTTGGTAAACACTGTTATTTAAATGTTGATATCGTTTGCTGAATATCTGTTACTGGATTCAGTGTTAACTATTGTTTCTTTGGGCATCTGCTTAGCCACAGATATCGAACGCCATACCTTTGCATCCATTTCTTAATAAACAGAATTCCTGTAAACCACTTTGTAATTTAAACGGAGCCCTGATATCAATGTTCTTGAGGATGTAAAAACCACAAAAAGCCATCTTCTCAAAGTTATCAGTAGCGCTCCTGTTTTCTGGTATCAGATCTTGATGCAGGATGAAAGAGGCTTCCAGAGAGTATGCCTCAGACATCCATTTTTTTTGTGCAGCCTGGGCTCAAAAGCCTGTCTGAAAAGGAAGGAGTTGTGTGATCGAAACCTATTCACACCTGGAGGGAAGCCTCTGCCACGGACATTAGGACCTTTGTGCCTCTGGTGAAGATGAGGTTTCTGTCATGTAAAATGGCTGCGAGAGCCAAATATAAGAGAGAGAGAAAGGACTCTGGCTCACAAGATTTTGATAGAAGTACAGCATGCTTGGCAAATGTCTTGTCCTCTGCACCTGGTTAAGCTCCTTTTAAAGCCTGGCTTCATCTGCAGATTTTTTTTTTTTTGGTGTTTTTTTTTTTTTTTCTCATCAGCCCTTCACCTGCTTTTAAAAATGGAGCAGTGAATGCTGCTCAGGGCACATCCATTTTCAGCATGACCAAAAAAACACTTCAGAGCATCACAAGTGACACGTGCATGTCACAGTAAGTCACAGGGCACTGGCAATGCTTTAATTCACTGTGACACCAAATCAGCTTGCAGGCCACTTCAGTAACAGCTCAAGTTAAACACACTGCATCCTCTAGGGCTGGGGTGAGGAGGTGAGTGAGGAGTCGGGCCCTTGTAAATGGAAGTGACTGCAAACAAAGGGGCAAAGGAGTGTATAAGTAATTCATGAATATTTTTCAGCTGCAATGCTAGCTACAGAAAAGGATCAGAGTATCACCTATATTCAGATTGAACTTCCTGCTTGTATTACACAATATCCTTAAAGGATTTTGAAGGTATTCAAAGGCTTGTGGACTAACACAGCTGGATATCCTGCACCAAAATTATATATAGCTTCCTTGATTGAATTTCACTTTATAAATGCCCCTAGCAGACACAGAAAAATCACCCAGAGGGAACACACCTCCAAAAAATGCTCTGAATAAACATTAAAACAACCATTGTGCATCAGAAAACTGATGACACTTGTGTAGCACTTTAAAATAAGAGCACAAAATATATAGCCTCCTATTTAACATGTCTAAGTAATGCTTAGCTGCTTGGTTTAGCGCAGGATGTGTTGTAAATTCACTGTAGCCATATCAGTTAATGTGGGCAAATAATACTGAAGGGCCATCAATTAATTAGTTACTTCAATAATTTTTATGCCACCAAATTCAGTGCAGATTTCCACTGCATTGAATCAGCCTCTCTAAGAGCGAACACTCTTCTTACAGAAGGTGTTTTTAGGAACTTGGCTGGCAGGTGCACATCTACATGTCGCTGCATGAATCTCTGATCCACAGAAGCAATATTGAGTAATGTTGACAAGTAACAGTCAAATGCCAGATTCTTGATATTAATCTTGCAGATCAGATGCAAGATTAATATCAAGTTTTCCTTTATCACTTCATGGGTCCTTTAAATTTGACATGTTAGTCTCCCCTTATTCATCACTGGGCCCCTTGCTAATTGTTTTTGGCCACTTAAAACTCACGTTACATGTTCTTTCCTTGCAGAGAGGCTTGTCGAAAGCTTCTGTCTGAAATGCACTTTTCTCTGTGCCAGAATTGCAGCTAATTTTATGGCACAGGCTACTTAATGGGTGAGATCATTGTGATTCAACAATATTCAACTTGTAATTTATTAAGTGGTAACTATTCACATGAATAGTCATTCTGACTTGATAATTTATTAGTGGCGAGCAGCAGGAATTTATAACACATTATCCATTACTGCATTCCTGGAGCATATGTTTTGTAGCCTAATTATAATGTGTTACAGACATTCATGCAGATTATTATAAATGTCACAGTTCATGAGCTCTTTCATGTTCAAAAACAGTCTCTGTAGCAAACTGGGAATACCAGTTTTACCGATTATGCACTTCTGCACTCCTTTGCCTGATTTTTTTTTTTTTTTTTTTCAGATTTCATCAAAAACTGTCATCAGGAGGCATCTTGCTAAGATTCATATCTTTCTTTTCCTTCATCTCATAAATGAAGTGATCAGATTTATTTTGATTAATTCCTCCAAAACACATCATACATTATCTTTGTAGGGGGAAACTGTTGTGACTCTGCACTGTAAGGAGCTCTGGGCTTCTGGTCCACAAAGCTTTAAGCTCAAGCTGCTGTTTTGTTCGGATGTTTTGGCTCCTCTATTTACACTAGGAAATCCCCATGCTGGAGTCTCTTCCGCTCCAAGCCACCCCCTCCTTTATACAACACAGGAAACACAACATAAACTTTTAAGTCACAGATAGAGGAATCATTCAAAAATTGTTTCACCCTCCAGGTAAAACCTGCATTTGTGTATTTTCATATGAAAGAGATATCTAAGTAATCCCACTCTCTTCTGTTCATGTTCCCAACAGTCTCAAGACAACCCTTCAGAAAAAAATGTCCAGCGACACCGTCGACTTGTCTGGTATCCCTCTCTCTACTCGGGATGTCCGTCAAGTGGCCTTCTACCTCCAAAACAACAGAGACAGTGTGGTGGCTGTGGACATTAGCTTCACTGAACTTCAGGACGAGAACCTGAGGTTTCTCCTGCCTTTCCTCGCCTCGCTGCCCAAACTCAGCACCCTAGCTCTCAATGGCAACCGTCTCACCCTGGCTATACTCAAAGACCTCTCCGAGATGCTCAAAGATCCCAAGAAATTCGCCAGCCTGGCCTGGATCGACCTGGGGAACAACGTGGACATTTTTACCATGCCTCAGCCGCTGCTAGTTGCGTTGCGTCGGCGCTGCAGCCTAAAGAGCAGCCTGCCGACCATCTATGAGTACACAGAGGGTCAACCCTACTCCTATCACCTGGAGACTTCTATTGAAGAGCCCAGCCACTATGAGGAGGAAGAGGAGGAGGAAGAGGATGGGGAGGATGACGAAGATGACGTGGGGAACAAATTTGAGTTGGAGCCATGGGGTTTAGGGGAGAAGCAGCTCTCCAAAGACTTCACCCTTCACTACTGTGAGAGGTGATGGGGTCGTTTTCTCTCCGAAGCTCTTTCAACTGTGGTTGAAATGTCGTCCCACAGCACTCTGCTACTTCCTTCGCCTTCTTGCCCTCACACCACGAGCCCAGTTACCCCTCAACGCACGAGGGAGACCAGTGTCCACATTGTGAACTTCTTGTCCCGACACAGCTAACAAGCTATTCCTAACCATCTCTGAGTTAACCCACACAAGATAGTGAGAATGAAGTGACAGCCAAGACAGTCATGACTTACTGTGTTGGTGGATGGTGCTCTTGGGAACGAGGTGCGGTTTCATTGGAGGGGGGCTGGAAGAGTTAATGAACCAGTGCTCTCTCTCTTGCTCTCTCTCTTTCTCTCTTTCTGTGTGATAGTGGCAGCAGAGAGGCCAATCTCGAGGAGGTTTAGATCAGTTGCTCGGATGGAGGAGCAGCATCCCGGCGGTAGCTGAAGAGGAACTCGAGCTCGTTTGGAAACAGTGGGTCCCTCCGGGTTTCTCTACCAGGACTGAGACTATCTCTGGCAGGCAGGGCCTAGCTCCACATTGTGTGTTCTCTGTTAATCTCTTAACAAAAGCTATGACACAAGTTCAACAGACTATACAGCCGACGACCCATCACGTGACGCCCGGCAAAACTGCTAGGTCGACTTTTTGCGTTTTCCCCCCCTTTCCAAATGTCCACTTGTGAATACCCACGCACACCCTTGTGTAGATGTAAATGAGGACACAAAACATGGCTCTGTTGTGTTTCCACAGGCTATTTTTGTGCACTTTGGTGAACAAAGCAATCTTAGAAGACAACAGGTAGGACCAAACAATGGATAGCTGTCACTGATTGTTTTTGTACTTGCCTGAATGCTGTTATTCCCCTCTCTGTAATTATTGAGATGTTGTACTCATCACCACAGTGTTTCAGTGCATTTGTGACACTACAGCCAGCTGTTAATGTGGGCCAGTGTGACTCAGAGCAGTGCCCAAACTGCCCTTCCTAGTGCCGTTTGTCTCTACAGATATGTTGTCATTTCCACTTATCGATGCTGTACTTCAGTGGCCCTGTGTTTTATAATGAGGTGCAGCCATGACTGTTATCTGTTGGTTCTAGTCTGTCTATAGTAGCACATGTTTAAGTTAGACTGACCGAAACACTGCAATGCACTTTAAGGCAGTATTTTTTCATACTTCAGTTTCGCCATAGCATACACTCTGCGTACGTTGATTATAACTAGAGAAGCAGACAGCTGAAAGTATACCTGCCTAAGGTGAAATGACAGCCCCCTGATTGTTAGACAGATCATTAAAATCATCACTAGATATATACTAAATGTTTACTGTGTGTTATATGTGTTTGTACCTGTAAATTGTCTGATTGCTGCTGTAATTATTTGTGTTATTGTTTTGGTGTTTTGTCTCTTGTCTGACTCAGTAATTACAATAATGACTATGAAACCGAGCCCTGTGAACTCCTGCTGTTAGCTTGAGAAGTAAGCAAAAGGAGACATGGCTGATGGGATAACGCAATAAAACAGAAAATAGTTTCGTGAATGTAGTTCACAGTCAGAGCGGACACTTTTTAATGTCAAATGTTTACTCTGAATGATGGAGAAGGCTGTCCACTTGGTTTGTAGTTTATGTTTCATGTGTCGATGTCAAATTCTTCCTTGTTGTAACCTGTGTGTATTTGTCTCATGCCCAACACTGACTGCCAATAAAAGAACCAATCCAAATTGAGAGGAGATATCTGGTTTTATTTTCACAATCAGTATTAAAAAAGTGCATATCAGACAGTTGGAACATCAGGTCACCAGCAGAACCTGCAGCTGCTCACAAAAAAGAGGATTTATTTATTTATGCAGATTAGTCTGCAAATAGGGCGATCAAAGAAATCAGCTCGGCCCGTGCTGTTTGGGATTGGTTATTGGAGCGTCGTGCTTGTTTCCCAGCCAGTGGATCATCTGCGCTGCTGTGTGCTGTCACAGAAATGCCTGAGCTGCCACTGTTTGCCACGGAAAAGCAGGGTGGTCATCGCATGAGGCCCTACCCATGATCCTCTCCTGGCAACCTTTTGTTCCTGCTGCCAGACATGGTAATGTGACATTTGCAGCAGGTGGCTCCTATAAGGTCAGGGCACAGTGTGACTGTCACACCCCCTGAGGTCCAAATACCATGTGACGGGGCAAAGCAGCCCACCCTAAAAATCACCAGGATCTTATCATCTGACCTTTTCCCTTCAGGATTGATTTATTTCCCTGTATTAGGAGTAAAATAACATTTTCATCTGTGTTATTGTGGAAATTGATTGTGTGCTGCAGGCATTCGAGCAGCTACACAAAGTGCATCAAACTTTCACTCAGGAAATGTCTCTGCTGTATATATTAGTCAATGCTTGATCAGATTATCTTGTTCCAGCTGCTGCATGTCCTGCCACAAAAAATTAAATATGATCTATGAAAAACAGCACAGAGAGGCCACACAAACTGTTCAGAATACATTACAGTGTAGGTGAATGGACTTACAGAGCAAATATCAATAGTAGTGACCTCAGGTTGGAGGGCGTGATCGACAGCACAAGGCCACATTGGTACATCCACAAAAAAGCCATTACTGGCTGCTTGTCAAACATCGACTCCTACCAGAACTTATTTTTCCTTTTGTTTATTTAATTTTTAGCGGTATTCTTTACCCACTTTATTATCTTGTTTTTGTAAATAAAAATAGAAAGTTGCATAGATTATGACAGATTGTCCATGTTTCTATAACATTTGAAGGTAAAATTTCAAGTATTGACAGTTCAAACATTTACTGTAGAAAATTTGCATCCTTAAAAGCAGCTTTGAAGATGTTTTCATTATTATACACAAAGCATGTAAACAAAGGGAAATATATTTTGTATGAATATTCAGATTTCATTGGACTGGTAAATGGACTGGTACTTATATAGCGCTTTTCTACTCAGTTTCTGTGTACTCAAAGCGCTTTACACTACAGGCCACATTCACCCAGTCACAAACACATTCATACAGCACTTTTATCTACACTTAAGTGCTTACTAACATTCACACACACTCCGATGAATGCATCGGGGGCAACGTGGGGTTCAGTATCTTGCCCAAGGATACTTCGGCATGCAGACTAGAGGAGCCAGGGATCGAACCACTGAGTAGACGACTCGCTCTACCTCCTGAGGCACAGCCGCCCATTGAATATATGTATATACAATAAACAGCGACAAAACAGCTCATATACAAAAGGTAAAAAAAAAAAAAAAACTCCTATATAATGCTATACATGAACAGGTATTTGTATGTCAGATACTAGAACCCCTTTTCCACAAAAAGGTTAGGATGCTGTGAAAAATGTAATCATTTCAATATTTAATTAAAACAGTACAAAGACAACATATTGGATGTTGAAAAAAAATTGAATCATATGGGCGAATGATATATCCATTTAAGATAAGATTATAAACAAATCTCCACTGCCTGTGAGAGCTAGCTTTGCTGATGCTGACATGCCTGTGACAATAACAACTGTACCAGTGTTGTTGTGCCAATTAGTTGTGACTGTTTCACATATACTGTACATAAAAGATGGACATACACACTGTGAAGTCACCTGCTGGTTTGTGATGTCACTTTTATGAAGTCTTAAGCTGAGCATTTTGGCTGTCGCCATCTTTTTTTCTTGTAGTTTTTTGTTTCTTTTTTTTTAAAACCAAAAATCAAGATATAGATAGATAAAGTATGGCCACCCTACAGCATACCCTGCTTTAACATCGTTCTGGACAATCATGAGGGCTATAATTTACAAAATAAACATGTATTCAATAAACTTAATAAGTCTATAAGAAATAAGAACTGATCCTATAATCTCACCAGGAAAGTGTTTGCTGGGGGCAAAGAACAAGGGAGGCTGTAGCTGTTTTCCCACAGGCTTCTATACAACCAGACATTTTTGTAATCAGAGGAGTCGCCTCCTGCTGTCCTGCTGCTTAGAAAGAGTGCAGGATTAAGGCACTTAGGCATAGGTTTTCTAACCTGGACATTACATCATTTTATCTACATTGTATGTAGAATTTTATTTAGCATTACATAAATTTTCAGTCTTTTGGTGCCTCATCCCAACTGTTTTTTAAATGTGTTGTTGCATCAAAATTAAAATAATATATAATATATATTTTTAATAGCTGCATGACTGTGAAATTCTGTGCCGATATCAATGTTTAAGATAAACATTTGGCTGATAGCCGTTGGCCGATATTTTGTTGCTGATGTTCAACCAAGATATCAGTGTATCCCTAACATTTTTCAAAAAACAATAACATTTCTCACTTTTTACAATGTACACGTTGTCTTTGCACTATTTTGAATGAAATTTGGGGTTTAAATTGATTTCATCATTATATTCTGTTGTAAGTATACCCAATTTTTTTAGACACGTGATTGAAATACAAGTGTACTATCAAGTAACTTTATGTACAGTGCCGTGAAAAAGTATTTCCCCCTTCCTGATTTCTTAGTTTTTTGCACATCCCAATTTCACTATCCACACCCAGGCCTCATTACTGCCAGACCTGTTGAATCAAGAAATGACTTAAATAGAACCTGTCTGACAAAGTGAAGTAGGCTAAAAGATCTCAAAAAGCAACACATCATGCCACGATCTAAAGAAACTCAAGAACAGATGAGAAACAAAGTCAGTGACATCGATCAGTCTGGAAAAGGTTACAAAGCCATTTCTAAGGCTTTGGGACTCCAGTGAACCACGGTAAGAGCCATTATCCACAAATGGAGAAAACTTGGAACAGTGGTGAACCTTCCCAGTAGTGGCCGGCCCACCAAAATTACTCCAAGAGTGCATCGACGACTCATCAAGAAGCTCACAAAAGAACCCAGAACAACATCTAAAGAACTGCAGGCCTCAGTTCCAAGGTAAAGACCACTGCTGACCAAAAAGAACACGAAGGCTCGTCTCACATTTGCCAAAAAACATCTTGATGATCCCCAAGACTTTTGTTTTGAGTCCTGTTACATCTGGTGTAAAATTTACACAGCATTTCATAAAAAGAACATCACACCAGCAGGCAAACATGGTGGTGGTAGTGTGATGGTCTGGGGCTGCTTTGCTGCTTCAGGACCTGGACAACGTGCCATAATTGATGAAACCATGAATTCTGCTCTCTACC
>VUQI01019277.1:0-12357 GCA_015106735.1 Paratilapia polleni | reverse complement strand
TCCCTGTCTCTCCCCTGTCCGGTGTGTGTGTGTGTGTGGGTGTGTATGTCTGTTTGTCTTCTGCTTGGTTTTCAGGGCTGGGACCACACCTGGGAGCAGTTAGGTGATGATCGCACCTGTGGCGCATTCGGTCATCACCTGCTGCTCTTCTTAAGGCTGAAGGATTTCCTCAGTCGTCGCCAGTTCGTTGCATCAGCTACGGTATCTACTAGTGTAGCTCTAGCTGGCATCCCTCTTGAAATCTATTTTTTGTATAACGTCTCTGTTCTGCATTCAGGCTTCCCTTTGGCACTTGGGACTTCCCTCCGGAGATTGTGGGGAGTCTCCGTGTTCGTGTGTGCGTGTGCCCTTAGACTCTTCCGTGGACCCAGCCCCGGAATCCCGCAGCCTTCACCTGTTGTAGTTCTCTTGCTCTTGCTTACATCCCCTGTTTATTGCAATAAACCTGCTAATTCTGATTCTGTGTCCTGCTTGTGAGTCCTACCTCAGCCCTCGGACCCGACAACATCAATTCTTATTTTCTTTTATTCGTTTTCTTTTTATGTCTTTATGTCTTTTTTTATTTGTCTTAGTGGACCAGAAGCAAGAGCTAGATGAGGCTCTTGTAAAGACTTGCAGCCTTTTTCCATCATGGATGACTGCGGCATCAAGGAGTTTGTGGCATTGCTTGATTCCACATCCAGATGGGCTCTAAAGAACATGGTGGTCCAGAGATACAAGGAGAAGACCAAGGCCAAGGCTGTTGTGCAGAGGGTAGAGGCTGTGAGCCTGACTGCTGATGTGTGGACCTCCATTAATATGGATGCATATCTAGCAGTGACCTGCCATTATGTGGATGACTCTGTGCTGCCTTTCCCTGAAGCTCATACAGCTGGTAACATCACTGCTGCAGCGAGGTCCCTCATGAAGGAATGGGGCATTGAAGGCAAAGTGACCTAGATTGTGACAGATGCAGGAGCTAATATGATTGCCTCTGTTATACGTTTAAATCTGAGACATGCACTTTGCTTTGCTTGTTCACTAAATTTAGTGGTGAAAAAGTCTCTTGATGCAAGTCCTGGCCTAGAAGAACTACGCACAAGAGCATGAAAAGCAGTCACATTCTTCAAAACCAGCACAACAGCGAAAGAGTAGCTCAGAGAAGTGCAGGAGCAGATGAATCATCCAGTGATGAAGCTTATTCAGGAGATGGACACACACTGGAACAGCACCTTCCTCATGCTACAACACCTTTTCGAAGAGAGACAGTCAGTGGGAACAGCTCTTGCGACGCTGAGAACAGACAGGAGACCTCTGTTCTCTGAGGACTATTAAACAGCTGCTGCATGCCTTGCTTCCCCCCCTTTTACCAGGCAACAATAGAACTGTCCGAGGAGGAGAGGGTCTCAGGGTCAAAGGTTATCCTAGTGACAAAAATTTTAATGTTATACTTGTATGAAACAATGGGAAAAATAAGCCACAACACAGCTAAACTACTGGGACAGAACTTGATGTCAGTGATGCAAAACAAGATTGACACTACGGAGAACCAAACAGCACTGACCCTTGCAACACTGCTGGATCCTAAATTCAAAACCACTGATACAATCAAATACAGGCACAGGCATCACTAAAACGACTGAAAGCACAATGCTCACAATTGATAAGTTGCGCACCACCTGACACACCTACAGAAGAACAGCCCTCCACATCAGCTCAACCAGCACCAGCAAATGTTGCAAATCCATCATTCACAGGTAATGTTATAAATAGTTATAAATAGCCAAAATAAGCACAAGTAAACAAAGAATACAAATTGAAACCTTTCAGTACTGATGATATTAACGTTTGGGAAATCTGGACAGAGATGCTCCTGAAGTAAGGAGGGAATGCCACGGCGGATGCTACAGTGGAGGTGCAGCGGTACATGAGTGATCCACCACTGGAAAGATCAGAAGAACCACTGGCTGAACCATCAAAAGGTGTACCCTCATCTGTTTAAACTAGCAAAACAATTTTTATGCATGCCAGCATCATCTGTTCCTTGTGAGCGAGTATTTTCCAAATGTGGAGAAGTTGTGAGTGAAAAAAGAGGTGGCTCAAATGGTTCAGTGCTTCAGAAAAGCTTCAGTTGCCCATAACTAATGTCAGCACAGGGAAAACATGGAAACGAGCGAAAGCCATGGAGGAGCCTGATTACCAAACAGAGGAGGCTGACAATCTGGCAGAGAGCAAAGGTTCAAGCTGGTCCACATATACTGATTGGAATCAGGTGCAGCAGCTGCAGAGCAGGAACTGAACTCCACTTAAGTAGTCTTCAGGAATAGTTCTCCAGGCTTCTTGAAGGACATTCAAAACTCTTCTTTGGATGTTTCCTGCCTTTTGTTCCATTCTCTGTCAAGATGATCCCACAGTGCTTCATTAATGTTGAAGTCCAGGCTCTGGGGAGGCCGATCTATGACTGATAGTGTTCCACTGTGTGTTTTTCTATCCAGGTATGCTTTTACTGCACTGGCAGTGTGTTTGGGAGCATTGTCAAGCTGAAAAATGAAGATGTTGCCAATTAGAGGCTTTCTAGATGGTATTGCATGGGTGATTTAAATGTGAGGATACTTTTCTGCATTCATAATTCCATCAGTTTTTATAGGATTTTGGCTAATAGTTCTTTGGAAATCATGTTGTTTGTGTAAAAATACTGCTTTATGCCTGTCAAACAGTGTTATTTTTGACATTTTTAATAGATTCAACTAAAGAAATGGGAATAAATGATGTATTTTTGCTGCTAGTAGTTTTACCTAAAGATATAATTTAAAATGAGTTCTTTGCTAAGTTGTTTGTTATGTGTAGACACAACACTGGTTCATCCCTTGAGTTAGGAGCTGTTTTTATGGTTGAATGATTCATAGGTCAGTATCAAGTGGTTGATACTGACCTATGAATCAGTATTAGTTGACTCAGTATCAAGTCAACTATTGCTCAACAGCACTTTAAAGTATTGTACAGTGCAAGTGAAGGCACCAGGAAAATGGTGGATTCGGGCCTACCATAATTGCCCTCTTCAAATAAAATCTGAGACAAATATGGGACGTTTCAGGAATGACTGAAAACTGTTGGTAAACCCATTTATGAGAAAGTCCACAAACACTTATGTTAATACTTGTACTAAGGTGCCTTGATAGCCAGCCCCCCATTTTGTTAAGACTACAAGTTCAGGTGTTTTTTCACAGGTAGCACCACATTAGGAGTTGAGTCTGCAGTTGGGAGATCAACCTACATGGCTGAAACTGTCACACATCATTCATCCTCTCTGATAGAGGATTGGCTTTCCTGGTTGTCAATGCCTTGGGGATGTAGCATTAACAGAGATTAACACTTGATGGGAAGCTTCAATCACTCTTCTCTCCCCCCATTCACTGTCAATCTCACCAAAGAAGAGCAAAGGTGAAACAGAGAGCAGAAGAGAGCAGCAACAGAAACTCACTGAGCTCAAATGAAAGGAGTGCATATAGACAATATGAGCCTGCTTCTTCACTGTGTAATCAAACTGTTAATGACTCTTGTGTCTTGACAAGTTGAATGGGTTAGTTCCTTGTTGTTGTTTTTTTTTTTGTTTTTGTAACGTATGACATGCTGGCTGTCTGGATCCATGTTTTCAAGACAATCACTGCAGTGTACCAGTGCAGCAATAATCATGGGTCATAGTATATGAAACTTGCAAGGTTGAAAACTTGAATTTTACTTAGGTTTTTTTGTTTGTTTTGCTCTTTTAAGAATTAGGAACACCCTGCCAAAAAGAAAAACACTAAAATGTCCAAAGTCAAAAATTTATGTATTTCTGTTTTTAAAAACACAAACCTTAAAAACTTTCAGCTGAAATGCGCTTTTTAATATGTAATTAATTCCTTATGACACAGAACAACAATACATGCAAAGAACATATTTGTGTTAGATTTGTTTTTATTTTACATGTAAAATCTTTGTTAAATTAAACTGGAAACATTAACCTGTTATGGATATTTTTTGACATGTCCCATAAGGTTTTGAAAGCTTTAAAACAGGCAGGTATCAAACCTGAATTTAGCCAAAATATAGAGCAATGTGTGCATACAAGCTACCTTTCTCAAAGATCCCCATGAAGAGGCAGTTGAAATATTGCTAAATGCATTTTAAAGTAATTTCCCATATTGCAGACTAGGTAATCTAAAAACCTAGCAACTTATTTACTTATTTGGATTAAAGATGTGGAGTAAAATAAAGAAAAGTCAAACTATACTGTATTAATTGGGTTTAATAAAGACTCACAGGCACTCATACACAGCATGTTGTGTTAAAATGTCAGTTAATTCATTAATCAGAAAGTGTCCAAGTTTTGAAAATAATCAACTGCTGATGTTGATTTTGTTTAGACCTAAAAAACAAACAGTTTTACAGGTGATCAGTTTGAATTCCCAGCTGTTCTGTTGTCATCATGAAAGTGTTTATTAACAGGTGACGCTGAAGGAGAGCAGAGTCAGAACCAACAGCACAGTGTAACTTCTCTCTCTGTAACCTCCTGTTGTATGATTAACACTCAGCAGGTAGAATCTGAATATTTTAAACTGTATTTGCTCTCTGATTATGGATAATGTTTCTGTTGTGAGAATTTTCACTCTCTCAGGGATAAATGAGACAATGAATTTCAGACTCACCATTTTCTCACTCACGTTAATGTATTACTGCCTGATTTTATTTATCAACATCTCTCTCATTGTGATCATTGTCTTGGATGAAAACCTGCATGAACCTATGTACATTTTACTGAGCAGCTTTTGCATTAATGCACTTTATGGGACCACAGGTTTCTACCCCAAATTTCTTTTAGACCTGCTCTCATCTTCTCAAGAAATCTCCTATGAAGGGTGCCTTTTACAGGCTTTTATCATGTACTCATTTGCCTGCTGTGATTTGTCCATTTTAGCTGTTATGGCCTTTGACAGGTATCTGGCTATATGTCGACCTCTTCACTACCACTCTTTCATGACTAAGAGGAGGCTCTCTCAGCTGGTGTGTTTCTCATGGATAACACCTTTCTGCATTTTCTCCATCAATGTCCTGCTAACATCGAGACTCAAGTTATGTAGATCAAAAATTGAGAAGCTCTTCTGTGTGAACTGGATAATTGTTAAACTTGCTTGCTCTGACACTGACACCCTTTTAAATAGTGTTGTTTCATATGCAACAATTATCATTTACGTGTCTCATGGCTTTTTCATAATGTGGACTTACATGCATCTTATTAAAACATGTGCGAGGTCCAAAGAGGACAGGGTAAAGTTTATGCAGACCTGTGTGCCCCATATGACCTCTTTAATCACATTCCTGGTTGTAATAGTTTTTGATTTGATGTACATGCGATTTGGCTCCACAGATTTACCTCAAAGCCTCCAAAACTTCATCGGTATTGAATTTCTCCTGTTTCCTCCAGTTATGAATCCTCTCATATATGGATTTAAGCTCACCAAGATACGAAACAAAATTCTGAGTTTTGTTTATCTTAAAAGAAAATAACCACTTTCATAAATTTCAATCTTTTGTGTATCTGTTCTTGTCATTATTTCTTTGCTTAATTAAAACGTGAATGGACTGAATGTCTGCAGCAAAATGCTGCTCTTTTTTTGTTTGTTTACATGCTACAACTGGGGGTAGTTCTGAGGTTTAGTATTTTACCCAAGGACACAACCCAGTCTGCCTCCTGAGCCACATCAGACCCATCATTTAACCAGGAAAACAAAGATGCGCGTACAAACCTTTTAAATTTTCCGTTTTGTTGAAATATTGTTGAAATAATTTTTGGTATACAAAGTGCAAGTTCCTCAAATGGAGCAATATGTTTTATTTTCCTGCTGCTGTATGTAATGCAAGCAGGAAGAAGTACTTTGTGACACACAAACACAGACATAACGAGATTAATTTTTTGCGTAGAAGATTAAAAAAATAAACCTGTTAAACATTTACGTTTTCAACTGAAGCTATTTTTGTATCCTATTATAAATAGAAAGGGAAAAAGTTCTGCACACTCTTTGTCTCTATTTTAATTTAAGACATTTAAATTGATGTTTTGATCAACAGGATTTCTTCAGGCGTGTGTCAAAGATCAGGTTTCTTTTGTAGAAGCACTAATCACTTCAAATCACAGTCACCTGATGACCAGCAGGTGAACAGGAGAAAAACATAAAAAAATAAAAAATAAAAAAAAATCACGAGACACCAATTACAACTTCAGAAAAGCCAGAATATAATGTTAGTGTGACAACATCCAAAAATTATATTATTAAAAATTAAAAATAGGAAGAGAAAAGGGAAAAGGATAATTGTCTAATAAGGAATTGGTTTTAAGGCTATTGTCACATGAAATCCTATCAGCTCGTCAGTGATAAGCCTGACTCATCTAATTACATTAGAAAGAACTGCAACAATTATTTAAAAGTTTATTAATATGCATATCATTAAATATAATATCGATAAATATGACGAAAAAAAATATATGTATGGCTATATTATACATTCTTTTTTTTTTTTTTATTTATTTTTTGTATGTATGTGCACACTCTTTTCATATTATAAATAATCTACAATTTACCAGATATTTCCATACAACACAGAATTGCTTATTTATGTTAAAACCACAGCTGACTTAAAGCAGACTTAAAGCATAAAAACTGTTGAGATGTGAATATGATTTTGGCATCTGCATCTGTTCCTTTCTGGCTCCACTGGTGTTGACATTCAGCAGATAAAATCATACAGTGTGTGAGGTGTAACGACTCTGATCATAAGTCTTCAGATTCAGCCACTACCATGTTTGATATTTACAGCTCACATGCTTCTCTTTTTTCCTCCTCCACTTAAACCATGTGAGCTGCCATTCCCTGTCCATGTTTTGTATTTATGGGTCATCTGTCCCCACAACTTCCAATCCTTACTGACTCTGGTCCTGAGATAACTTGATGATGTTATCAGGGTCATTTACTCAGGTTACTGGATTACTGGATTTCTTGGACCAAAAGATGTAGGTTTTGCTGCTGGAGTCAAGACTCAAAAAAGAGAAATCCACATAATAAAAAAAAAAACACATTAAGATCTAACATTATTCCCAAACATGCAGTATATAAAAATTGACATAATATCGTCACAAAAACTAAAATCTACATTCATAGATAACAAACACTTTAGCTAACTGAGCTTCAAGTACAGGATTCAACAGCCTTTTGTAACTTTGTGAAGTCTGTGCAGTGAATATGGCAATCACAGAGAGTCTTTGAATAGTCCAAGCTTTATCCATATCATGGCAGTAAGCAGAAATGTGATGTCCACACCATCTTAGAGGTAGCTTAGGTCTCTTGACTCCATTGCTCCAGGGGTCTAATTCCCTGGACCAATAAGCTGCCCAGGAGAGTCCCAGCTGCAGCCCCGCCAGCTGACCTGGCACTCGTCCCCGCAGCAACCCTGGAGGAGGCCACAAAGGCTCCAACTGCAGCTCCCAGAGCTGCACCTCCAGCTCTGAGCCATGACGAAGTCCAGCGGGCCTCAAGTCGCCACGCTCGGTTTGCAGGCTCTTTCTATAGATCCAGAATAACAAAAATTAATTTCCTATGCCACTTTTAAGTTATTTAATGCAAAGTATTATGCAAACTAACTACAGTATAATGCAAACATGATTATTTTATGTTTGCAAGATCAACCGAAGGACATAGTAGTACTGGCAGATTAGATAAAGGAGGACGAAATACACAAATATGGATTTGGGCAGTCATTTTGAAATGGGAAATGGCTCTAAATCCTTCATCCTAAAAATTCCTGATGATAGTTATGTACAGAAATATTGTTTGTTCAGTCAAATACCTCAAATACCCCAGACTGAAATATTTTTTTCTACTCCAGTGTTTCTAAGGAATGAATTGAACTGACATGATATGGGGACTTTCATAGATTTTCTATTGCACCACAGTTAAAATTTTAATAATACATTTTAGAAACACTGTATATCATGAAATTTGTTAAATACATTAATGCTGCTTTGAAGATATGTCCTTGTGATCACACAGGAAAAAAGCCTCTGCAGCACCTAGTCTTGTAGAGAGGGTTTAGTGTGTTCATCATGCTTCTTCAGTTGAACCAGCCATTTTACTCACCTTCTCTTGGATCTTGATGCCATTTTTCAACACTTCCAGGTTCTTCTGTTCTGTTTCTGTGGCTTAAAAAGTGACATTTATCATTCGATCAGCGGACACTCATCAGCCTACATAACCAGACTCAGGATCGTTTTGTTGTACTCACTGTGTTTAGTAGTTTCTTGATGGTGACTTGATGGTACAGTGAATGCCCATTTTGGTCGTCTGCTAAGTTCCTTCATTGAATTTAGGTCTGTCACTGTTTTCTTCTGGTGGTCATCTTTATTAAAGTTCACAGCATTCATCTTATTTGTCCTACCAGTTTCTGGTTTTTGGTAGTGCTTCTGCATCCTTTTGATTGTTGCTTCCAAAACTTTCTTTGTATCTTTATTTTCTCTCTTCAGCTTTTGTGTTATCTCTTTGAGCTCCATCGCTTCTTGTTTGCGATCCATCATCATTTGGTCCAGTTTGATTTCTTTCTTCTCACACACTTTCTTTAAGGCTGCAATCTCTTGTTCTTGTTGCCTCACCTTTTCCTGTAGTTCTTCCTTGTCCACTTCACTCCTTTGCTTTGTAGATTTTATGACATGATCTTTCACCGTACTCCTTTCACTCATACTTTCTATCATTCTGTCTTTCTCCTTAATGACCAGTTTGAGATGGGTGTTTTCCCTCTCAACCTGAGCTAATCTGCTCATCTTTTCTTCATAGTCTTTCTTTAACTGCTTCTTCTCATTCTCTGTTGTCATCTTCAAAGCTTCAACCTGTCCATCTTTCTCTTTAGCTGTCTTAATCATGTCCTCTACTATTCTCTCCTTCTCCTCAACTATTTTCCTCAGGAGATCATTCGCTGCCTTTGCCTTCTTCAGCTGCCTCGCAGTCTTTTTGGAGTTTTGATCCAGCTCTTTGTTGCTTTGTTGGAGATTCATGAAACTCCTCAGCAAGTATCTGGTATCATTCTCCACCCCTGTCTCCTCAATCTTCTCCAGCAGTACTCTAACCTGACTGTCTCTGACCCTGTTTGAGTTATCAAAAACATGATATCTGTTGCCACATTTGTCCACCAGCTGCTGCAGAGCGGGCCATCTTTCAATGTGCTCCTCAATGGGAGTGGCTCCCAGTTTGTCTCCCCAGGTGAACAACACAATGCTGCGAGTCCACACCCAGAGGCCAAGCAAGGTCAAGTGTTCCTCCACTCTTATCCTGTCGGTTTCAGTGAAGGTCTCGTCGGCGCGTACTACCACCAGGACAGCATGAGGAATGAGGGCACACAGGGATGCACTGTGGGTAATCAGCTGTTGTAAATCCTGTGGAGTGTCCTCAGAACAGTATCGCCCATGCCAGCCTGGAGTGTCAACAACAGCTGCCCGCTTTTTGTCAGCATCACCCTGCCTCTCAGTGCTCTCTGATGTTGGGTGTCCAGCAAGAAAGACTTCAGCACCAAGAAGAGTGTTTCCAGATGAGCTCTTCCCGACCTGCTTCGGTCCCACGAGCAGAATTCGAAGGTCTGAAACTGGAGGAAACTCTCCTGTATTGTAGAAATGCAAGATTTAGGCAACAATATTAGCCTTCATCTTACATTAATTTCATGCAAATGAGAATAACAAATCATAAATGTTTCAAAGGTTGGCTTGAATAAGGGAGCGGTCTCCTTACTCCTTTATTAGGGGATAGATTATGTTTATTTTGAGGGTTGCACAGTGATGCAGTGGTTAGCACTGTGTTCCCTTTAAATGATTTGGAGTTGTGTTTTTCTCCAACGGACAAATATAGGTCAATATTTGCTCTCCTTTTGGGGCTCTTTAGGACTACACACTCCACTACGTACACCAGCACGAAGTCACTAATCTGTTTTCCATTTGCTGAACAGGCAATGCACTGTTTTTTAAAGCTGCTGCACTCATGAGGACACTCTGAGAGTGATGATAGAAAACCAAAACAGTGATGCGAGCCAGACAGCTACAGAAATGAAAGAAGCTTAAAACTCAGCTTACTAAATGGACACAGAAAGACTTTATATGCAGGCTTTGAAAACAGATAAAAAGTTAAATTCATATCATCATTGTAAAAATATAAGTAAATCTTAAACTGGGATAACATGATTACATTTGTAGATATTTTACTTATTTATTTATTTACTTATTGCTTATGAACTGCATGAGTGGTCATTAATCTTTATTTAATATGTTATATGTTTATGTCTTTATTTTATGATTATTATTATTTAATTTAGAATAATTATTATTATTTTATAATTCATGTGTGTTTGGCTCTTATCGAAAAATGTTAATGCTCATGTTAATTAATGAACAAAGATCTGAGAGGAAATACAAAGTAAGTTGAGGGTTTATCCCTAAAAATGGCCATTTCAGTATTACATACAGTCATGTGATCCACTGTATCAAAGAAATCATTACAGGTGGTCTCATTTTAGGGGGTACGTGGGAAATATAACACACTTTGTGATGAGATGAAAATTAGTCTGTAACGTGCAAATGTTGATTTGTGTAGACAAGTTGAATCTCTGTGTGCTGATGTGTGTAATTCTTGCTTACTCTATTAACTGTTTTGTTTTTCTTTTCTTTCCATTAAAGAAAGGTGGTAGGGATGGGACGTGTGGGCCATGGGGGATTGTAATGTTATTGTATTTTTTCCCTACATTTGCTTATTGTCTTTAATGTTTTAATTCTATATTTGCCCTTTAGACTGCCCTATTAATAATTATATATAATATAATTATATATAGCTGCATAAAGTGATCCTTACCCAGTAGAGATCTGAGTGTTCTTCTGACCATCTGCACATTCATTCGCCTTAAAGTCGCCCTCTCCTCCACCTTTTTCCTTTCCCTCTCTGTTATCCTGCAGATTTCTTCAATTGGAGTCAAATAACCTACTCCTCCTGCTTTTGTGTTTTCTTCAGCCATTGCATCAATCTTCTCCAAAAGGTCTGTAACCTGAGTGTGATCATCTTCTCCCCAGGTGCTTGTATCTAACAGGTGATATCTATACACACATTTCTCCAAAAGTGTTTTCAGAAACTCATATTTTGCAATGTAACTCTCCACAGACACCCCTCTCAGACGCTCACATCTGGTGAATATTACTATTGTGTTTCTCCACAGGGTGTCATTTAACAGCTCCAGAGGTCCCTCTACTGTCCACTCCCGCCCTCTGTGAGAGCTGATAGGTATAACCATGAGGAAAGCATGAGGTCCTGGTGAGCACATGGCCATGCAGGCTGCCGTGTTCACATTTACCAGGCCGGGGTCTTCAACAGAGTAGTGGATCCACCTTTCAGGGGTACTGACCACAACCACTTTACACCCATTATCAAGAATAGTTTGTCTCTTAACACACATCTTCACATCTCTGCTGATGTCGAACATCTGTCGGCTGAGGATTGTGTTTCCTGTCAAACTCTTCTCAAGCCAGTCGTGCCCCAGGAGGACGATCCTCAGCTCCTGGAGACAGTGTTTGTTCCCTGCCAGCAGAGAGTACAATATGTCACTGAATTATCACAACCCTGGCATACAAGCAGCTGATGTGACACAAAGCCCTGCCAGTGGTTTCATACTATTCATCTGCTACACAAGATGCTCAAATTCTATTAAAGGCAATTAAAGAAGTATGCTAACAAGGAACGCAAAAATACTTAACTCAATCAGCTGTGCAAAATCCCACTATTTATACTCAAAAGACTGAAATGATAAAATGTAACTCAGTACCTTTATGTGATCTGCAGGCCATTAAAACATTGTCTTCCATCTTTTAAGATATCAGTTTAAAGTTGATCCACTACATTTGAAAACTCTGTTTTCCCCAAAGTGAAGCCACATCGTCCGCCTGCAAACTGAGCTCTAATGTTTGACTTAGCTCTCTGTCTGATGAGAGGTCAAAGTCCAGCCAGTACCACTCCGCTAGGGGGAGATATCATGTAATTAGCTCACACAGTTATCATCTCTGTAACAGTGTAATTACATCAAGGAGCCATAACAGTGAAGGCCAGGGACTGAATTCAGTAAGTGTCACAGTGATGAGCCAAATTATGCTGTCAGTCCTCTAAAAAAGCTCCAAACTGCTGAGAGACAGACTCCTTAAAGACCTCAGCAGATGCAAACCAAGACATTAGCAGCAGAACCCCAAAGTCCTGTATACATAACATACTGCATATGTAAGGCATTAATGGAAATACTTTACTTTCATTTTTTGCACTTCTCAGTACATGG